>JBBIGA010000146.1:15454473-15490571 GCA_037576975.1 Alestes dentex
TCTCTCTCTCTCTCTCTCTCTCTCTCTCTCTCTCTCTCTCTCTCTCTCTCTCTCTCTCTCTCGCGCTCTCTCTCTCTACCTCCTGGACTTTAAACAGGACCAGTGTGCCTTATATGTGTGTGCATGCATGTGTAAGTTTGGGGGTGTCCAGAGACAAGAATTTACTTGTTTCTAGTGCATGTTTCATGTATATGTGTATTTTAATGTATATGTTGCTACAGAGGAACCTTCATCTGCTTCATGTCTCAGAAATGGAAAAAAAGAAGTCATGTTTCCTTTCTCAGGCGGCAACATCTGCTGGAGTCTCAGATCCATCACTAGCACACTAAGCTACATGCACTCACTATGTTTGCATTGAGTGCACGCACGCATGTTCTCACCAGTGCAAAGAATAGGGGGAGGGGAGTCAAAACATGAAACTCTTTGAGTGATTTTACGCAAAGCCTGATGTTCACAAAGAGGATGTGACGACTGCAGAAGACACAAAGCCCAGAAAACTGAAATTCTGCCATGCGGTATTCATCAAAATACTCCAGCAATCATTTCAGCGAAATTGCCCCCCGCTCCGCAGCAAACACTTTTCGACAGGACAGATATTTGGCCCCAACAGCTGAAAACAAATCTAAACAGCATCATATTAACAGTCTCAAAGACTTTGTTTCTGCAGTCTGATCTACAGAGTGAAAAACCCAACTCTGTGGTGTAGAAAATATCTCTCACTTAACCATGTTACAGTTAAACAAATTCAGGATCTGTTTATACAGACATTTACAAGAATGGACAACTCGATGATCCCAGCTCCGAATAAACAAGGCTGATTTTCTACAGAGGACTGTCAGTGCTGTTTTCATAAGATCTTCCTTTAAAGAGCTTTTAATGAGATGAAAATTCAAGTAGTTACTGCTGTCAGCGAAAATGAGGGGCTAAAGGGCACCTTTCGTTAAAGCCCAAGCTACACTTACTGGACAATTTCCTGTCATTTGTCTTCTGTTCGGATGGGGGAAAAGGCAGGAAATAGCTTTGAATATTGCAAACATCTTAACAATACAAAGCAACAGTTCTGAAACACAGCATGGAGAGAGTACTGATACATCTCTAAAATTTCTTGCTAAAAAGGAATAAATATCCCATTGGAAGTCATTGGAAATTTGGAAAGAAATAGGCAAAGATGAATGAATGAGAAGAGCAGCAGAGAATAAAAAAACCTGTGTGAGAGAACAGGGCAGCAATAGAGATGTGAGTTGTCATGAGATTATGATGAATGTTTCTCTCTCGAGAGTCTGGAAAATGAGCTCCAGGATTCCAGGCAGATTGGAGGATTCCACCGTGGCCCTGGGCAGACTAGAAAACAGGTGATGACAACCACGACCGTCATTGCACCAGAACACCTTACGCACAATAAAATCCGCCTTTTGCTGCATTCATCTACATTTCACTTAGCACTTAAATGAATGTATGCAGCGGAACGAAATTCCTGAGAACCAAAAAAGTGAAATGGACATTTATCATACACAGTGTGTCAGAATACGGAGTAAGTGATTTATGGATTCGGAGTGTGTCTATGTTTTGTCTACGCAACATGGCTGTAATTTTCTGCTAACTGGCTAGTCACAGATGCAGTGATAGATTTGCACAGTGATGAACTGCAGAATATCTTTTGCAAATAATGCACACACAAACTTTGTGTGTTTCATAGCACTTCATCCTGTAAACGTGGCACAGGGAGCAAAGTAGAAACACACAACATAGTTTAACTGCAGAAGAATGGTTGCAATAAGGTAAAAAGGCAGACAGTAAGACCAAAAAACTGGTAGTGTGAAACAGGAACAGCTGTGTTGGTGGTGAAACTGTAGCCAGCAACTAGGACCCTGAAATCTGGATAGAACCATGGTGGCACAAGACCATCAATTCACCCTGACCTTGGCTTGTTTCAGATGGTTTGCTTTAACTAACCTGGACTAAACTATGACAAAAAGAGAGGTGAGAGTTTGACCTCAGCTTGTCTCACCACGGTTTGTTTTAACTGGCAGGGGTGCTTTCTCGCCTAGTACAATTCTCGCCGTAATGAGAGAGGGTCAGAAAAGGTCACCAGCAGAGAGTGGAAAAGGATGGAAGGGAGCTGTTTTACCACTTCTCCCACCTGCCAGTTACTGCACAGGGGGCATTCTGATTGTTAACAGGCCCGTCCTTCTTGCTGATCTGCTAACACTGCTGTCTTAAGTCCTGAAACCGGGAACCCCCTCCCAAAAGTTACATATTCTACAGGCTCCCTGCTATGCAACACACATGCTGTAGGCAATGGAAAAAAGTTATTGCCACTTTGTCATGGGGAAGCAAGTTCCAAAAAACAGGACTCAACTAAAAAATGCACTTCGCAACAATAATGCAAAAATCAGAATGCTGCTGTATGGGAAATCTATATCTACATATATATAATCTGTATGTACAGGAGAGGAAGTATAACTGACAGAAGTAACAGACATAATACACCAGGCTCTGAAACAGAATGTAGTAAAATCTTTCCACTGTAAATCAGTTTAAAGCAAATAAACTCCAACTGGTTGGCTGTGGTGGATCATCCGTTTTCATCCAACTGTTACATTACTGTTTACACTGTAATAATAAGACAGTGGCACCTGTTCAACAATAGCAGACCTGTCAAGAGCACATCAAAAATATCTCTTAAATTTGTAATTTATGTTTTAGCAAAGCATATGTACTGAGTTTTGAAGAACTCTGTTTATAGTGGAAATTTTGACAACTAATGCTCAATTTCAATAATAGTACTGGCAGCCGAGACCTAATGTGATCTTTCAGCTTGTATTTTCCCCTTGAAGCTGGACTTCTCTATTTGTGCCTTGTTAAATTAGAGCGTATGTCACAAATGGTGGAAAATGTTTAGCAAAAAAAAAAAAATCTCAGAAACGCACACGATCACACACACACATAGACATACAGTAAATTCTCTTGCCTGGTTCTGTGCACTGATTCCCTGAGGCTTATAAAGATCTATTAAAAGCAAAAGGCACTGCAAATTATTTTCTCCTCTCTTTGTTGGTCGGACCATAGCACAATCATGCAGGAATGCCTTTATCAGGCACACAGCTGCAGAATCAATTAATCATCTATCCTTATGTCATCTCTTCAGTCTGCTCTGCACTCGATCTTGACTAGTTATGCTACATTTTACAGAGCTTTAACAATTTTACAAAAACAAAATTAAAATGTGTTTGAATGACGATTTAAATTTCATATACATGCAAACACATTTAAACAACTAAATACCTTAAGTAAAGCACAAACAACTGATTGAACTTTTTGCATGTTTATTTATATTGCTAAAATTTCTCAGTAGCTCTTCCATCAACAGTGTTGCACAGACTTACTGAAAGCTATTGCCTTTTTCTCTGTTTAATGCAGTGTACCTTCTTCTCCTTCTAAAAACTAAAACAAATGGTTTATTCAAACAGGCACAGTTGCATAACTAAACACAAAGGGCACTGAACATCCCAGTGACATTAGGTCAATAAGCTGAGTTTGGAAAACAAGCGCATGCCAGCTTACAGGGAGCCGAAGCAACCATTAACAGGAACAGGTGAGCAAAAAGACTCCTAAACATTTTACTCATAATTTCTGTAGTTGTAATGTTACTATCATTTACCATAAAACGTGGCATGTGTGGTGGTGTGTTTAATGTGTTTTTTTGATCTCCTACCTGTTAATGTGACATCGCTGTACAGGTTGGAGAGTTGCTCCTTCAGCAGAACTTGCTGCATTTGAGCTGCTTTCTCCCGCTGTAGCTCCAGCATCATGTCTGGATGACTGGCCAGCTTACAGCCCTTTTGCTTGTCCAGGGCAATGTCACTGCGCACAATGTCTAAGGAGATACTGGGAACCATTAGAAAATTACCTACAGTAAACCATTTTAATGTTTCAGTAATGTCACAGAAGCAGATTTATTATGCCTAGCTATAAAAAAGATGCACAAAACAAAGTGACTTTTGGGACTGTTGTGATAAATATAACAAATAGTTTCTTTAATGTCAAACTGCCTTTTTGTCAGCTTCTTTTTTGCACTGTATAGAATAAAAATGTCTTACCATCCTCATAATTTTTGAGGTAATAATCTGGTCCTGGTCCTCTAAACTTGGCCAGATTCTTCAGGTTGTGGAACTGGAGGAAGTCTGTTCTCTTGCCCCCAAATTTCAGATAAGCTGGAGAAAGTCCTCTAGCCAGAGTGACTAAACGCCTGGAACTGTGGACACATAAACAATGACTGTTAAAAATGGTAATAATCATTTAATTCTGTTTCATCGAATTTAGCCTTGCAAGCTGGAATTCATAGCAAGTTATTTTTACTTGCTAAAAAAGGAATTCGTAATGTTAGGTCTTTTTACTTTCAATGACTTTAAGTTACAAATTACAAGACAGTCAGTCAGACCACAGAGCCTACAAAAAAGAAAAAAAAGGAAGAAAATGAATCCAAAGTGTAACATTTAGCTAATATAATAATGCTAAACATCAATATTGTCATTTAGTAATTTTTATTAAGATTATTCTTTGCCTTTGTGAGTTTCTCCGGGGTTTAAATAACAAACTATAACTCGAAATAAAGTCGGTTAAGATGACGCGTGATAAGTTAAACCGGAGTCGGATTACTGAGAAACTACAATTATACATAAACACGACGGATTTTATTGCTAATTATTAAAAAAAAAAAAAACAAATTCGTCTTAAAAACAGAAATTACAACTGCAATGTAGTTGTAATTATAGTTCGGCAGTTTAGTATGTGTGGGGAAGGGGGGTTAAATAATAAGATTAAAAAATGAAAATAACTCGGCCTGTTTTTATAAAACGCGTGTGCGTGTGACAGGGCCAGTCACTTCAATGCTCCGTAACAATTTCTATTATTTTACTACTATGGTATTTTTCTATATGACATGCAAAGAATTATTCACAAACACAAACACACACACGCACAAGCATCAAAATGGATTACCACCACAAAGCTTGCCTGATTGAGTCCATGTAAAATTTATATGACCGAGCTGTCACGACAGAATTAAATCTGGATTTTTTTTTTCTGCCCCTCATAAACGGCTGCTTAACATACAGTTGGCAATAATCTGCAAAACAAAACTGGACGCGCGCAAGTCCAGCTCCCCCACTACCCCCCACCACTTACGTTTGGACCGCCACCATCAGGCACTTTGCTCTTAAACGAGATCTGGTGATCTGTCAAACTTCACTACCAGTGATCCAACGAGCTTACTCTGTCCTCTTTGTTTTTCTCGTTGTTTTGTTTCTCTGCTTTAAATCTAGGTCGCTTTATTGTTCTTCTTTTTGCGGACAGTTATCCGGTCTTCGTTCTCTAAAACATACTGTGAATCTGCCATAAGAACATTTTCTGTGGTGATGTAATTTTACGGACATATTTTAAATCCTGTTATTCTGCAAAAAGGCCATACTTCTGCAGGCACGGCGTTCATCGAGGTCAAAAAACAAATAAAACATTGTCTAAGTGACGGTGGATGTCATGCAAAGTAACAATCGACAGTCATGCAAACGACCAAGAAATATTAAATGCAAAGTCAAATAAAATGGAAATAATAACCAAGTAACGGCCTTAATTCATTCGGCTGACTCCGTAGGCCCTGCTCGACTTTTTGACCTGTCTAAGACCTCCTACGCTTATTTAAGGATAAGTTACATAGTTGTGCAACACAGATTGCTAAAATATATGCATAAATAAAAACAAAAGTTCATTTAAATCTCTGAATGAAACATATAGCGATATATAGAAGAAACGTGATCTATCAAATTATAGGTCAAACAGTACTGTAATTGGACTGCTACTACCACTAATAATAATAATAGAACGAATAGTAACAATAACAATAATAATAATGAAGAATATTATCAAAACATCATCAACAAAAACTACTGCTATAATAATAATACACAGCAGGAATTATATTTTTTCTGCACGCAAGAGCGCGAGCAATTCTTTGGCATGCTACTACTCAGAGACATTAAAGAATATATCACATAACCCAAAATAGCAAAGTTTCTGCTTTGCGCTTAAAAGCGTGATGGAAACTACAGGATGACTGGACACTCCATATACAGAATCATGATGAACCCAATCTGAGCACTAATGTAAGCCAAAATGCGACACTTGCTGCTTTCATTTTTCATTCAGAAGTAGCAGAATGATTCGAAATCAGCGCTGGACTAACTTGCCTTGAAATGTGAAGGTTGTAAGAGACTTAGACCTCGGCCATTCCTGCAGTGTGCTTGTTAGAATGCGGGCAACCTCTCTCCTGACGGCTGGGGCACGACTGAAAAGCTCAAATTCACTTCCAGGTCGAGCCCTGGCCTAAAACGCAGGCTGCACAGCATCAGAGCAATTAAAGGCACGCAAGTTCACGACGACGCGTTCACGGGGCTGTTCGTGACAGCCTCGTAGCACGACATTAGCACGAGCAGTTACCAACAGGCGCAGACATTCGCATATCCGTGGGCTTTTATATCTTCTCTGGAAGATCGCGGGCCAAGTCCCATCCCACATGTCGTCTCGAGAGTTTCATTGGAATAAAAGAGACGTCGGTCAAGTGAAAGCGTGATGCCGCGAGGGTCGGGGGCATTCCGCGTCAGCATGGTGTAGCCTAGCCTTGACTTGACAAAATGAGCTGAGGAGCTGGAGGAAAAAAGATTCCGTGAAATGAAAGCAGCTAGAAGCGCAATGGTTACACTTGCAGCCAAACAATGTGTCAATA
Source organism: Alestes dentex (assembly GCA_037576975.1). Classification (NCBI taxonomy): domain Eukaryota; kingdom Metazoa; phylum Chordata; class Actinopteri; order Characiformes; family Alestidae; genus Alestes; species Alestes dentex. The sequence continues at coordinate 15,461,255 of JBBIGA010000146.1, forward strand.
CGCACGCAAGCGATTTCATACGGTGCAGCCAGCAGCCTGTTTTTCATAAAAACTCATCACAGCAAAAGCAAGCGCGCGCAGAAGAGCACTGGGGGATACTGGGGGATGTTTCTGGTCTAAAAAATGCATTGAATCACCTGAACGTGAAACAGCCCATCGTGTAGAACTAGTATACAAGAAACTAGTATACAAGAAATCTTTTTTGAGAGAGGGAGCCTCATACCATATCATGTTATGGCCTTGTCCTCAGCGTGCATGAGCAAGGATAAGACAAAAAGACTGCTGGTGTTGATTTTTCCTTCGTACTCCATTAAAAAAGAGACGAACGACACCCAAAGAGCTAATGTGTCTACACAGTTAGATGAGTAGCGGTGGGTGAATGGGAGAAGTCAAAACTGGATACCTTAAGAAGTCAAGCCACCCATTCTTCAGGATAGACGGGTCCACTTGCAACGATAGGAAGTTGTCATTCAAAACCTTCACCGGACTTCGAGTATTGACATCTAGTAAAATTAAGGTTCTTTCCAGAAAGCTTTGCCTCTTTCCGCCGGCCGCGTATCTTCCTTGGGTCGCCGCGGAGGACAGCAGAACCTCTGCTGTAAATGCCAGCCAGAGAGAGAGGCAGAGGAAGATCTGAATGAGGACTCGCCTGGGCATCGTTCTTTCCGCGAGCGCCGAGCCGGACAGCGCGAGCCGAGCAGCCTTAGAAAAAAGAAGCGATTAGAGTCACCTGAGGTCCTGCTGTCCCTCGTCTCGGAGTAAGCATATGATTTGTTTCTATGGTCCTGTGAGCCTGTGTCCCCTCACCCCCGTCTCGCGCTGTTTTGGAGCTCGCTGCCGTAACTCACGCCCCGGGGCCAGCCTCTTCACTAACTGCTGCCAGAAGCTGTGGCAGCACCGCCCCTCCTCCAGGAGACAGGCTGCTGCTTACAGAGGTAAGGTGGCACACATTCATCTGAAGACTCGGATAAAACATTTCTGCCAATGACTTTGAATCTGAGATTAATATCCTACTTAAAGACAATCTAGGACACTAACATCTTGCAAATGAGCCTTTAATTTAATGTCTAATGGTAAAGATTGCCTAATGCGCATGCTTTTAGAAGGTGTGATTTGCCTTGCATTAAGGATTCAGTTGTACAGATTATGTATTTTTCACGCGCTCTGTATGATTTGATGATCATTGGGTTCGCTAAAATAATCCACCATACACTTTCCAGCTTGACTAAAACACGTTAGACTGTTCCGTCTGAAGTTAGAGTGATGTGGGAGCCTGGATTCTTAAGCCAAATTAAAGCGAACAGTCGGGTCCCACTGATGGAGTCTAAGTGATGTAGACCAAGAAGGTGCAGTAGAAAAAGATCAGTGCGCAACTAGTCTTTCCTCATCGCTCCCCAGTCACAAATGAGGCTCCATCGGGCAGCCTGACGAAGCGATCCTAATTTGCTGGGCATTTAAACCTGGTCGCATGATTATCATGTGTGGGCGTATGACATATAAGTAAACGGATACGTCTTTATGATTAAGAAATATTTTGTTCAATAATTAACGATTTATTTCGAGCGTAATTAAGCACAGATTGCGTCCTTAAATTAAGTCGCATTTGGTCAAAATGAAACGCCAATATGGTCCTAAACAAGCTTTGCCTCAAATAAACTCGGGGGGACAGTGTGACCCAGTTAAACATTTTCGAGAACACACAGCTGATAATGGGAGTCTAAATTAATATAAAAATAATGCATATAAGTTCAAGATATAAACTATTCTGTAAAAACGCACAAACTACTGTGACTGCATTTGCTTTTTAACTTAAAAAATAATTAAACTGGTTGCTTTGAAATACTAAGTTTATTAAACTTCTGAGAATTAGTTAACAGAACTATAACTGCGGTTTATTTCGTGCATTTATATGTTTTAAGGAACACTTTTACTTACTTAAAAATCAAGGTGAGTTAAGAAAAAAAAAACACAGAAGACCCTTTCATTGGTCACACAATTTATTTTGATGGTCCCTTATACAAAGCTTTAATTGGTAAAAACCTATCTGGTGCAAGTGGATTATTAACAACATTAAGTTTAGGTTTAGTAGTTTAGGTTTAGAAACATTTTTAAAGTTTTAGATTAAGCTTAGCATTATGATTGGGTTTAGGTTTAAATGTGGGTTTAGGTTTAAAAGTTATAATTACGCTAAAGTCGAGTTTTATTTAATAGATATTTAGGTGAATGTTGGGTAAAGACAAGCTGACAATCAGTGGACCATCGAGATAAAGTGTGACCAAAAACAGATCATGAATAAATAAACCAGACACAAAAGTTAGAAACAAGCGTCAAAAATGTTCATGTTCTATAAAAATAGCCCGTGAAATAATTATTTATTCATCCAACCTATCTGTCTATTGAGTCAGTAAGGACTAAATTATATTAACGATTTTGATTATACTAGTCTGGGACTAGTCTATTCATGAAGCTCATTGGGCCTTAGGATGGCCTTTTTAAAGCTTAATGTCCTCAGAAATATACAATGAGCTTCACCTCATTAACTGACCAGTGCAAATGTGCTTTATCTTTGCCAGTGTGTCTTTTAAACTAAAGGTTTTTGTATGATTATGTAGCTGGGCAAATGAAGCAATTTTATGATTCCACTTGTCCATTAGGAAACATGAAGCAGTACATAGACTATAAATATGTACTTATGAACACAGCCAGTGTGGATCCTACACACAAAGATTATATAATAGTTCGAAGTTAGTGTAGTCCTCCAAATATTAATTAAACTAAGTATATATTCATCAATATATTCAGCTTATACATGTTAAAAAAGATACATGTAGTCGGATTCAAACTTTTTTTTATTAGAATTGTATTATGATTATTTGCATAGAAGTGTAGTACTGCTTTAAGAAAAACTACATCGACCCATTTCTATAGTTTGTCAGTTTAAGGAGTTACAATGTGCTTATTTCAAAGTTTTAGATGTGTATATAAAGTGAAGACTCAGTTAGTATTACAAAATCACTCTTTTCAAAGCGTGCACGGCCTCTCGACAAACCAAACCGAATTTATTTTCTCTGTTGCTGCAAGAACGGGCCATTGTGAAAAGAGGTAAATAAAATGCCACACAGAAAACTGTGCAGAGTAAAGCGAATTCGCTCAAATATACATTATTATATCAGGCCTAATTCCATGGTTTCAGAAGTGAGAAAAGAAAGAAACACTTGATCTTTTACCACGGTTTCTGTTGTGCGCGATGGCTGAAAGAAAGATTATTCAGGGCCTGTCTTCATAAAGACCCTCAGGTTATAAGTGGTGATCTAGGATCAGATTCCTGTATTACTAACGATAACCTTACTGACAGGAAAAGAGGCTGAATACTACTCGATTCAAATGTCTCCACAGACTTTGTTGCCCTTGAGCTGTGAGATGACCGGACACTCCGGGAGGATGCTGGAGTTGCAGCTGCAAAATGAATGCAGAAGATCAGCAGTGTTCTCTACAGCGATGTCGGGTAGTCCATCTATAACTAGTTATCTTCCCCAGACCCTTCAATTCTTACATGCGAAAGACCACCTATCCTTTCCCCACTGCTTCATTTGTACTTTATTGGTGTTGAAATATTAACTGACGTTGCCTGTATGGAAGGAGGGGTTGGCAGAATTATAATCTAAAATAAACAAATGGACAAAAAAACTAAAAGTGAAATATCCAGCACAATCACATGTACCAAAAGTGTAATTTTAAATAAATATTTAAATAGTCTCCACGTATCAGTCACTGGAGTTCGAAGAGGATCGCTGAAAATGAAACGCATTTATTTTTAAGCAAGAGCATTTCTGTAAATAATGCATAAACGATGTAGTAAACCAAACATGATCGCCCAAGTTTAGAGTTGAAAGACATAAAAACAAAAATTATAGCGTGTTTAAGTCAGTTCGGTAACGGTTATGCTCAGTTTCTGCACTCTTCAGAGGAGCCAAAGGAGCTAATATAGAAATAATCTTACATAAAAAAACGACGACGTCGAAAACCGTATTACTTCTAATGGAATACTTTCAACAAAAAGCACGAAAAAACACGATTTTTTGCAAATAATAAAAAGGAGGAAATAAGAATATAAGATTCCACCCCGAAGTAATGAGTTGTAATAGTAGTAATAGTAGTAGTAGTAGTAGTAGTAGTAGTAATACTACTACTACTACTACTACTACTACTACTACTAATAATAATAATAATAATAATAACAACAATAATAATAATAGTCATCATTATTATTATTATTAGTAGTATTCGTATTATTATTGTTGCTGTTGTTGTTATTGTTTGCTTTGCTTTAAAAACAGTTTGTAGAACAGACCTGATGAAGTTGAGGGGTCTGGCGCACAGGAGCAGCAGTTACAGACTCGGCCTATAGTTTAAACAAAAACAACGGAAAGGGGGAATGTAACCAGAGCGCTCAGTCAAGTAGGAATCACCGTATATTTAAACTAACATTTCAAACTTATCAACCTTGTTGTTCCAAAAAAGCCTGAGCGAGTGTGTTGTCATAAACATGGCGATAAAGTTGAATTTTTACGACGTTAGGCGTATTTCACGCTGCACTTCTAGAGCCACCCGGGCTGGGAACACCATCCATGGCCTGAGCAGTAAAACACTGCCCCGGGCTGCCTGACAGGCTGTCGGAGAAGTTTAGAAAAGGACGATGACATGGCCGTCTGTCATAGCCACACTGATGACGCGTGAGCAATAAAACGCGTCGCGTAGGTCTTTTTACGCGGCTGATGTACTGCGTGGCGGTGATACTGAACAGCCGGGCACAACCAGCACACTTTAGTAAAAGCAGCCAAAACTCCAAACAGGCAAGAGTCTGTTTCAGTCCCAGCAGCGCAAAGAACAGCACATTCCCACTGCCTATTTGAGGCTCAGCGTCTATTCTAATTAAAACAATCAGAAGTTGTTTGCAGTTCCTGGACGTATGATAGAACCAGTCCAATTGCATCAATAGTGCTATTAAATCACCTAAATTGGTTCCTTAACTAAATATTTTGATCATCAAATCTGAATATTCAGAACGAAGCATGAAGCCTTAGTTAAACGTCCTTTAACATGAAGTCCAATCTATAATCTCTCGAGTTCATAAATGAGAACCTTTCCCTTTCTGTGGCAGTTCACTGAATATTCAGCCTCTATCGATAGATAGATAGATAGATAGATAGAAAGAAAGAAAGAAAGAAAGAAAGAAAGAAAGAAAGAAAGAAATGAAAACAAGCTTATTAACAACATATTATTTAATGGCTGTTTAGTCGTCCCCACTGCCTCCATATAAAAGAATCGATATAAAAAGCGTAAATAATTATATTTATGTATGTATGTGTGTGTGTATGTTTGCTTAACCATTTCCAGATCTCTCATTGCTTGTGTATATCCAGTATTACTTGTAGTTACCATTAAATACTTGTCTTGGTTCAACCAATATTTCATTAAATTCAATTGGGTGTGCTGTGGACAGAATTTCACAAATACTTGCAGTGGCTGGAGGCATATAGAAAAAACCTGAAAACAAACTTGTGTTCAGCCTCTAAACACCAACTACCTTCTTTAAGCAAAAAAAAATATTGAGACTTTTTTGTGCTTTTTTACAGATTTCTTGTTATAATTTATTCTAATGTTAACTTGTGTTTGCTGACAGAAAGCCACTTACGACTGATATAAATGGCTTTAAAGAATTTGCATAGGTCCCTAAGACTCCTGCAGAGTACTGTACAAACATTGAACTATATATGTACTGACCAAGTTTATGGCTGTTGTAGTGTGGTTCTACAGTTCCACTGTGGTTAAACACCACGACACTGCCATCTTGTGGAAAGATTGCTTACAAGCATCATCCCCTCTCAAGCAAGTGCGATCTTCTCATTGCTGGGCCTTATTTCCCTGCACAAGTGATGCGGATCAGCCTGCCCTCCATATCTACTCAACATGTCAACAAGACGTTAGCAGCAGATTATTTAGGTTGCAAGGTCAGCCCTCAATGGATCAATCTGTTACAGTATCTGTTAGATGCTGTATCAGATTAAGGTCTGGGGAACTTTGAGGCCAAGCCAGCACTTTGAACCCTATGTTGTGTTCCACAAACAATTTCAGGACCTTTTTTGCAGTGTGGTTATCCTGCTGAAAGAGAACACCGCCGTTAGAGAATAGCGATGCCATGAAGGGGCGCACTTGCTTTGCAACAGTGCTTAGGTAGGGGGTACGTGACAAAATAACGCAGCCAGTATTAATCTTGTACAGTTTATACTACAGTAGCTCTTCTGTGGGATGGGATCAGATTGGACCACCACTTTCATTAAAGAGCCTTGGGCACCCATGACTCTGGTGCAGATTTACTGGTTGTCCTTCCTTGGGCCACTTTTGGTAAGTACTAATCACTGCATATAGGGAACATCCCACAAGACATGTCGTTCTGGAGATGCGTTGAGTTGCCCAACCATCACAATTCGACCCTTGTTTAAGCCACTCAGATTTTTTACGCAGTGCGTGATATAGGGGAAGTCGTTCGCTACTGGCCATTTCCCGTATAGTCCTACTGTTTTCGTATTCTAGGTAGGCTGGAGCAAGCATCAGAAAATGCTCAGACAGCAAAATGACATTACGTCATTGCAGTGTAATTTTAGCGCGGTCCCCGAGGGCTTGCAATTGGTACTATTTACTCGACACTCCAGCTGCCACATTGATACACTCTGTGTGTGTGTGTGTGTGTGTGTGTGAGAGAGAGAGAGAGAGAGAGATCGCCACGTGACATAGCTCGCCAATGTCCTTCTACAACCCACTCAGCATCATGGCTGCGGATGCTACGGATGCTTTCCTCCCGCTCCGCATCCCGGGACCATGGCTACTGCCCCTGCTTCTTCTTTTTGCCTCAGATTTCCCCGCGCCGGCCCTCGGCTTGTTGGGCTTCCGGCCGGAGGACACTGGGAAAGAGCTGTCCGTGGAGGATGGGGTACTGAAGGCGACGGAGGGAACTCGCTTCATGCTGCGCGTGTACTATGCAGCATCTCAGCAGAGGCTCAACCGGACTGTCAGCGGCAGAGCCGACGCTGCAGCGGCGCCGTGGATAGCCTTTATCGAGGAGCCCGACCGCGGCAGAGAGGGGCAGGTGCACCCTAAACGGAACTTGTGCATCGAGGAGAGTGCACGGAGCTCCGACATTGAACTCCTGGGCACTTTCAAGTCTGCCTCGAGCCAGAATTCCATTCTGGTGGAACTGCTCGCCAAGGATCTTCGGCGAGGTGAGAAAATAAAATATTACTCAATGTGTGCCTTCGATGGGGCCAAGTGGGAGCACTTCAGAACGAGGGACTTCTGGCTCGCTGTGGTGGAGCGGCCCCCTCACACGGACGGATGGCTCCAGGCGACCCTGTCGGTGCTACTGCTGTCGCTGTCTGCGCTCTTTAGCGGACTTGTCATCAGCATGCTCGCTCTTGACCCCGTGGAGCTCAAAGTGCTCCAGAACAGCGGCACGGAGAAGGAGCAGAAGTACGCGCGGAAAATCGAGTCCGTGCGCAAACACGGCAACTACGTGCTCTGCACCCTGGTTCTGTGTAACGTGCTCACCAACACTTTCTTAGTCGTTTGGATGTGCCAAATTCTAGGACTCACACCTCTGTCCACCGCCGCCTGCACTTTCCTCATCTTCTTCGTGGGAGAGATTCTGCCGCATTCCGTTGCATCCAGACACGGGCTGGCAATCGCGTCCAAGACCATCTGGCTGACGCGCCTGCTGATGCTGGTGACATTTCCCATCACATACCCAATAAGCAAGTTGTTGGACAACATGTTACACCAAGAAATCAGCAACTTCTACACACGTGAAAAGTTGCTGGCAATGCTGCGCGTCACGGACCCCTATCATGATCTGGTGAAAGAGGAGCTCAACATCATCCAAGGTGCCCTGGAGCTAAGGACCAAAACGGTTGAGGATGTGCTGACCCCCCTCAATGATTGCTTCATGCTGGCCTCTGACGCCATTCTGGATTTCTATACGATGTCTGACGTCATGCAGAGCGGTTATACGCGGATCCCTGTTTATGAGAACGAAAGGTCCAACATTGTTGACATTCTATTTGTGAAAGACCTGGCCTTCGTTGACCCAGACGACTGCACCCCTTTGAAAACCATCACCCAGTTCTACAAGCACCCGTTGCATTGTGTGTTTAATGATACCAAGCTCGATGCAATGCTTGAGCAGTTCAAGAAAGGTAAGCATCAATAGCACATGACTAATAGCCTATCTGTAGCCTTATCACACACTAAAACAGAGCTGCTGCACTTCATTGTACTCCATTACCTTGCTGAAAACAGCTCATCAGCTCAGGCCAGTGACTATGTGAGCTAAAATACCTCCCACAGCCCCCCAAACACACACACACAGACACACACACGCACACAGTGGAAAATAAGATAACAGATAATGAAAACAGACAGACACACACTGGTTCAGCTGTACGTGTTGAAAGTGCTGATGCTACATATTACTACTCTTTAACATCTGCACTGCGATTCAGAGTAATAAAGCTGCATGCAGAGCAAAGTGATTTTCAGCATTTAGCTGCATCTTCATGAGTTGCTGTCAGCTGGAGAATCAGGGGTTCGCCACAATTTCTTAAAAGACAAACCTCATTTCAACAAATGTAACCTAAAGAGACAGGAATAATGTGCACTGATGAGTGGAACGTAATGATGGCTATCGTTCCATCTGGATTCTGCACTGTGGTGGGAAACAGATTTGATCTCTTTTGACATCTGGCGTGAATTCATGCTTTGGGGTTTATGGCTTAAATACAGCATTTGCTGGACATTATGTAACAGTGACCCATTCAGATTGCTAGCTTCCTCTGTGGACATTGAGAAAACTCAGTAAGCAAAAATCCTCCATCCATCTTAAAAAATTAAATAATGTGAAGTTATAGGCAACGTGAGGACATGATACGTAAAATAAAACAGTCAGTTGACTCTTCATGTTTGTGTTGCACAGCATCCTGCATTATCGCAGACTTTACAAAATGCTTTTCAAACACAACTGCCCACCTTGATATTTAAGTGGCTCCCTGTAACAGCTATGTTGTTATAGCAGTTTATGCCACTCTTAAGAAGTCCCTGGAACCTCTGACCCCTGCCTTTAGTTTTTCAGCAGCTTACTTGTTTTTAACATGTGATTTATGGAGGTCTTATTTATGATGTATCTTAATACGCACACCTTTTGCTGAAAGACATGCAGTTTGGACAACTCTGTGAAATGTATGAGGACTTGTATTGCAGGAAAGATAGAATGCCTTAGCAGAATCATCAGGGCAAGTTAAGCTGTAGCGGTGACCTTTTCTCCCAATCAGTGTCTCAGCTTGGGGCCATATGGGCAGAAAGGGCAAAGGCTGGGGAAGAGGAAGACTTGCTCTCTCCCAGAGTGAGCTCCCCAACCTTTGCCTTTGTAACTTCCATCACCCCCTACTGCCTCCAGAGGGTGTGTTCAGGGGCAATCATGAAATATGCAAGTTCAACCTTTTCTGTCAAATTAGGGAGGTGGCCACACAGCAGGCTTTAGTGAAGGATGACATTATGATCGGCCTTCGTTGTATTTACAGGATTAGTTGGCTCTGACTGCAGTTAGTGCTGCACACAGGGGAACAGAAATGACACTAAATCCATTCAAAATGAAGCAGCTGAAAGTCTTTAAACATTGTTTTGAAGTTTATTGCAGTTGCATGCAATTATTTAAAAGTTTGATCTCTTTCTTTTTTCTTTTATTTTTTGGCACTAGTAAGCTGAAATGAGTCGTCTTGGAGTATCGCTTTGCACTTTGTTATTATCTGAATGCAAACTTGGTCAAAGAGTAGCCGGCTGACATTAAAAAACCAGTCTTTTTAGCCTGCAAATCCAGCAGTTTGTGATATAGCTATGGTCTGTTTCTAATCTTGGAAATTGTGAGGAAATGTCCAGCTTTAATTTGTAACTCCCTTATTTCCCAACCAACACACATTGAGGACTGCGCAGCAATTAATTTTCAGTAGTCAACAAGTCATTCAAAAATGTAGTTCAGTAGTTCTCATTATCAAAATAAGAAAAAAACATTGCCCCAGACATCTTATCAGGAGCTTGCTAATAGGAGAAATCTGCAATTTGGATTTTTACTGCAGATGATACATTTTTTGTTGTTTTTCAGTTTTAATCTCAGGCACCCTGCCCACAAAAGCATACATACTGTCTGATTTGAACTGCAAAACATCACAAACAGCACTGGTCTCAGAATCTCTGACTCTCTGTCTAGACATGGCAATCCACACTTGTTTGCTGGGAAACAAGTGAATGTTTATTAAATACTAAATGCTATTAGCAAGCAGTTTTCCTCTCTGCAGAGATATAGGCTTAGTCACCGGATCAGAACATTCATATTCGTGTTTTAGGACACTTTTTTATGTGAAGTCTATTTTTCTCTAAGGAATGTGTCAGTGACACTGGTGTGATTGCTTAGTAGTGATCAGTGCAGTCTGTGAGTCTCTCAATAAATCGAGATCCTCATCAAGATTATGGTCTTGACATTAACCACTAAACTTGCTAAACAGTAGCTACAGATGTTATGCTTATTTGTACCAAATAGCAAATACCAAATTCATCACTTGTTTTAATCACGCTAAGCTTAGGTTGACCTTAATTGGAAAATGACAATCTGTGCTATTTACAAATCCATATCATATCTATCAGTCAGACTCATTTGCAACTGACAGTCATATTTTATCTATTAAAATTCACAGTTTTTTTCATCAAAATGGGACATTCTAAGATGAAATTCTATAAAATTAAGCTGCTAAATTGTAATATCTTGGAGAGTACCTCTTTTCTTTGCTTTGTGACTGCTGAGAGCCTGACAAAGTAATATGCAGGCACACATATAATTTATGTGTAGGTAAGACGAGTAAGGGTCAGAACATGGGTATAAAGAATTAACCAGCAGAATGAGGAAGAAAATGAATGAACTCGAAATATTAAGTAATCTAATATGCTTGTTTGAATGCTAATCAAAAGTAAATATATATGCTTAAATATTTAAATCCCCTAGGATATTATCTTAAAAATGAAGATATGATTTCTTTCTATCTATCTATACTCACTCATCATTTCATTAAGTATGCTAATCTAGGTAACCTAGGTTAGCTGACAAAAGATCAAACCAATAAAACAGTCTGTTCCCAATGTCTAATGGGGATTCTGCTCTGCAACCATGTTCATTAGAGAGCCAGTTTTGAATCAACTTGGCAGGTGTGAAATTTAGGACACCCTGTTCACATCCTTGGGGAAATTTGGTGGCAGCGCTGAGCCTTTTCCAATCTCTGATGGGTCCCATTAGTCACAAGTGCAAAAGGAACTGGAAAATGCAGATGCATTTTCTTATGAATGCATATAACTACACGAAGAATGATAGATAATGAGTAACTTTCAATAAAAAACTAAGATATGCACAAAAATAGACAGAAGAAAGAATAACAGTTCCTAATACTAGTAGGTGAGTAGGTGATGTGCATTTGCATGTCTTTATAAGGAAATGCAACACAGAAATAGAAGCAATAGAACACTTTAGTAAATCCTAAATCTATATGGACAAATGTGTTGGAACCTCTTGACTGTTGAATTCAGGTGTCCCCTTACTTGCAGTGAAGGGCAATCTTAATGCTTCAGACATTTTGGACAACACCATGCTTCCAACTCTGTGGAGACAGTTTGGGAGAGAACCTTTTCTATTCTAGCATGGCTCTGCCTCAGTACACAAAACAACCCCACTCAACACCTTTGGGATGAACTGAAACAGAGATAGCAAGTCAGGCCTTCTCATCCAACATCATTGTCTGACCTCACAAATGCTCTACAGAATGAATGGGCACAAATCTTGTGGAAAGCCTTCCAAGAAGAGTGGAAGCTGTTATAGCTGCAAAGGGGGGACCATCTCCATATTAATGTTTATGTATTTGAATGCAACGTCATTAAAGTCCCTGTTGGTGTCATGGTCAGCCTCCCAATATTTTTGCCCATATAGTGTATATTTATGAGGAAATTAATCACCACAGTAAAGTTGACCTGCGGTTAGTAATTTGGATTTTGCCATAACTTCAAAACTCCAATAGTGCATCTTTTTGAGTACTGAATTTGTGAATTCAAGTGACATCATTCTCCACTCTGAAATCAGTCAGATAATGCATCAAGGCTTAATTTTCTAAAAATAACTACAAAAGTGAAACAAAAAACCCTTCATATTGACAGGCTGATCAGTAAAAAGACAAAAACAGCCTTGATTTTATCTGATAGTGGCTTGTGTAGACCAAAGGTAGTGAAAGGCTATTTTTGCCACAAATGCCAGCACAAACTGAGCCATGCATATTTGATTGCTGGCAAGTGACTTATAACTTAAAATGCTAGAGAGATGAGAGCAGACTCGAATCAGACAGGCTCACTAAAAGTCACATTTTATCTGTTGCAATTCACAGGGCTTTTCATCAAGATATTGAAAAACAGGACTGTATGGATTTCATTGAAATATTCTGTCACATGGCAACTTTATGAAAATTTTCATAAATCAGGTAATACTTCCAGTGTCCATACTCTATATCTACAAGCCACTGACAGATAACCAAAACTATGAAAATGTTACAAAAAAATCAGCCTTGTCAGTTTGAACCTGGTTTCATTCACCCAAGTATTTGGTGCCAGTACTAAGAAAAAGAACTATTGGTTAAAGGTGTAACCACAAGGCAACTTTACAGTGATAAAAGACTTGTTTTTACTCAGTAAAGTTAATTTTTTTCATAAGCTCAAGAACTGGACGACCGTTCTGGACTTTTAGTTTATGAGACATGCCCATGACGTGACGAATGTTTCAAAAAGAAGACATGTCTGGGGAAAAGAGGACGTCTGGTCGCCCTATGGCAAAAGGATTTACATTAGCCGAATCAAGCCTCCTCCAGTTTTAAGTAGGGTGACATGCTACATTATCTTTAGCCTGCTCAATCAGAGAAATGATAAGTCTGCATGACAGAGAATGGAAACTTCAGCTTATGACTATTAGCCAATGTAAGGACTCTCTAAGGCCCATGGAAAGTTTAAATCAGTCTGTTAAAATCACACAGCTATTGCTAAACTCTAAACCCCCCCCCCCCCTCAATAATGAAGTACTTTATGCAAACAGAGAGATTCAGAGCAAGTTTGCTATGAAATACTCTGTTTTGAAGACACACAGTGAGTCAGAACAGTTCAAAGTGGTGGTCAGTAGAATCGGACGTCTGACTCTAAAAGTTCCGTCACTGAAAGTTAAAAAGATAATATCTTCAGTTTAGAAGTATACCTGCTGTTTACACATTAAAATGTATGTGGCTATCAGCATTATTAAAGTAAGTATCTAATCAAAGTTGTTCACATGCAGTTTAGATTACAGCATGGGGGAACCCTCAGAGCCTTCTAGGCCTTTAGAAAAGGCATAATGATTTATTTGAACTAAAAAAACATGCAATTTTTATTCAATAGATTTAAAAAAAATATCTACAGTCCAAACTGAAGGCATATATTTAATAGTCATGGCTCACCTGTGTATTGCTGCAAATTGTCCTGACACCATTGTCATCCACTTATCTACACTGAAAGGGAATTCGACCAATAGAAAAAGAAATCTACGTGATAATAATTTATTTTTTATTAACCTGTATTTAACCAGGTTCGTCTCATTGAGATCACAGATTTCTTTTGCCAGGGAGACCTGTCCACAATTGCAGTGATTATAACCTCTTCGTGTTCATACCATAAATAAGAAGGAATTTTTTCCCAGAACGGCTTTATAGATGAACACATACCAATCACTTAGGCAGTGAGCATATAAAGATGACCAATTCACTTTAGTATAGAGCACACAATGATGAGTGCGAAAATCACCGTTTGTAATAAACCTCAGTACGCCATGATACACACTATGCAACATTCGAAGACAAAGAGCAGATGCATTCATATATAGTATATTCATATATAGTATATCTCCATAATCAATAACAGGCAAAAAGGTTTCTGTTTTGCAAAAAAAAAGAAAAAGACTTATTTCTATAATAAAATCCTAATACGAGCTTCAACTTTTTCACTACGTACTGAATGTGCTCCTTACAAGACAAATTGTAAGGAGCACATTCAGTACATTCAATTTGAAATTCCTAGATATTTAAAAGTAGATGCCTGCTCTATTTCAGAACAGCTCTGATTTAACTGCTTTTGAAGTAGTAAGAAACATTTTTTGTTTTGTTTTCTCTACATTTAAAACAAGTTGTTTTGGGCTGAAAATTAATTTTTAAAACCCACTGATGGCAGAGAGGCAAATGCAGGGCACTCCAGGCCATTTTTAGAGTGAGTACTACTTCATCATTGTCAACATTGCATAAAAGCTGTTTTGAATAGTAAGTAAAATAAATGCATTGTTGAAATGTTACCTTTTGGTACCTATCGTCACCACAGTAAAGTAAGGAGTCAGAACGATTCTCTACAATGCACAATTTCACATCAAACCACACTGAATGTGCTTGTTCACATCTCAGCAATTGAAATTTTGGATCTCATCAACTTATTTATAATCCAGCTTTTCTTGTTGCTTTGACAATGTCCAAAAATGCATAAAACAATTGATATGTTATTCCTGGTTTCGGTGTGTTTAATATCTTAAGTTATGGTAATTATTGAGCTGCAGTGAAATCTGTAAATGAAATATCTGCATATGGTGTTAGTTTGGATAAAAGGAAAAAGCTTATTCCCGCTGTCATTCTCTTTTATGGCTAAGAATGAATATTTGTATTACTGCACTGTGTCTTTTTTTTAACTGTGGTGCTTAATATAGCATCACAGGCACATGCCCAGGCTGCTGTCAGCCTTAAGATGCTCATTTGCTGGCACAGCAGCAGAGGGAATCAAAGGGGCATCCATGTGGACTCATCTTCCCTTGGGGTGTTTGCGTGTGTGCGCGCACATTACATAATAGTGCAGTGATGTAATGCAGCCTTCTAAACGTCTGCAGCTGAAGGCTGAGCAGAGTGTTGTTCAGCCCTCTACCTGAATTCAGAACCTCCTCTTGGGTCTGACCAGCATAGCACTCCAAACATGAGGACTGTGCAGATCAAATTCCATCAGTTAGTCAGACCATTGTGTTCTCTTCTGCTTTTGAGGTCGAAGGGAATGGATTATATCTCTTAATCCTCTCTGTGTGAAATGATATTCCAAATCTGCCCATATGAGTTAGGTAATTCTGTGTTTTGGGCCATGAAATGACTGTATTGATGTTACAGCATTTTGAAGAGACGAAACGGGTGGACATTCCTGAGAAACGTCGCTTTTCATACCGGAAGGGCAATCATGAGGTCAAGGAAACAACAGAAAACTCCTAACTACTTTTGACAGCTGGAACATCCTGTCAGCATTTTCTGAGAGCATTAAAAACAGCTGATTTCTTCCAGAGGGGAATGGGCACTGCTGCTGACTGCTGGTCAGTGCTGTCAAATGAGCCCGGCTTTCCAAACCCCATTGCGTAATCCTCCACTGCTGTTTACATAAGGGCAAGTCTGAATCTTCAGAAGTCTGAACTGTGTCTACTAATCCTGTTCATATAAATCACCACTGATGAGATTCCTCATGGTCAGTTCTGACTCTTCATCCACAATAGAAATCAGGATGCATCATTTCACTCTGAGTCTGCACTTTGCATGACTGTCGAATATAGACATACAGAGACCGCTCATCAATTCTGCTTGCAAGAAAGCAGGTATGCTTAAATTAGTTACTTGGACGGTAGGTTTAATAGCATTGTCAAGTATTATTAAAATATCATCCATTTATTCAATTTGTATTTTGACTGTTTGGGAAGCTTCTATAATTGTATCTGAAACTTGAGCATTCAGTCTTAGTTATGAGATGCTGCCTCAACCTGAAAAATGTGTTTTCACTATCATCTTTTTTTTTTCATTGTTAAGGGAAAAGCCACTTGGCCATAGTGCAGAGAGTTAACAACGAGGGAGAAGGTGACCCTTTCTACGAAGTCATGGGCATTGTAACTTTGGAGGATGTTATTGAAGAAATCATCAAGTCAGAGATTGTGGATGAGACTGATCTGTACAGTAAGTATAAAATAGGTATTTGAGCACTTTCTCATCCTACTTTCTTGACCTTTACTAAACCTATGAGAATAGCTTATTGAAAAATCACATTTTCACATTTTCCACACTCATCATAGATGTAGTTAGTCAGCAGAACTATTTTTAGTGTCCATATGTTGCTTCTTTAGTTTAGAACTGAAGCTCTGAGGCTAACATTGCTAACAAACACTAGGACTTAATAGTCACTCAGACAGACACATCATTTCTATTACATCAACACTTCAGCTCCACTCACTCAAACCACATCCAGCTCTGTGGGCTACAACAATGAGCAAAACTTCAACAATACAGACTATCAGAGCCATTAGAGGATGGAGTCCAAAACCACATCCACAAGTCTGCAAGGCTCATGTGGGATGAGCAGGCTGAGAGATGTTTTGGTGAATTTTATTTTACTTATTTATTTTTATGGCAGCATTTTAGCTCAATGATCCATCTGGTACCAGATATTTCTGCCTAGCAACATTAACCTTATAGCTCTGGTGTCAAACTAAAGAAGTAAATTTGACCACCAGTCATGTCTTGGCAAGTGTCTGCTGTGTCTTGAATAAATTTTATAAATTAGGTTTTTTACAAAACTGTTCTTCTGAAATTAAAAAAAAAATTTTTTTTTCAAAATGTCTGCATAATTGTATCATTGAGATGGAAACCAGGGGTCAGGCTGTAAACAGTGTAAATATAGCCTATCATATCCAAAACCTCCAGCGAACCTACATGTGTCTTATATCACTGTCGTAGACTAATTGACACCTTGTTTGTATTAATTTGATAGTTATTTTTTGTTGTGTTTGATTATATCTTACCAAATGAGTTTTGAAGATATGTTGAATAATCTCTAAAATTCACCTTTACCAACTCAAATACACAACTGATCGAAGGTCTGTGAAGACATTTTATAAAATCGTTGCTTTAGTAACATATACAAGGCATGCATTTAAGAAGTTTCAGAAGAAAATTATTGACATCTTTTATTACGGACAATTTTGTTTAATGTTGTAATCTCCTGTCTTTGAGTGAAAAAATGAAAGTATAATGTTTTCATCTATAAATACGTTCTGAATGTGAAACATTTATTCACTGTTAATATAATGGACAACTATGACAGTAAAGCCCCTCTGAACATGGCTGCTGTGCAATTTATACTAAAGGTTTATACTAAAGATTGTCCGTTGTCACGCAATCTTTGTATTAGAGCAACTTGTCATATTTTCACCTCTGTCATAGTTTTAATTACATGGGAAATGTGTGTATGTGTGTTTGTGCGTGTGTGTGGACAGCACAGCTGGTCCACCTAGTCATACATTATTGCATTGGTCTCAGCCTTCCACAACCTGCCAGTTTTTTACAACACAGAATGGTGTATATAACACATTACACTGTGTCAATGGACATTGACTCAACTTTCAGTGAATTACACATAATTAAGGACAAATACTGTATTTTAATACATCATCAGATTCAGGCTTTTTGTAATGGCTACTTTGTGCTTAATGAAGTATAAAGGACAGGTTGCTAAGCAGCTCTACATTTTTTTACTAGAAACATTTCTTGAAATACTTTTATGTGTTTGTAGCTGACAACCGCACCAAGAGACGAGTGTCTCACCACGAGAGGAAGCAGCAAGACTTCTCCATCTTCAAATTGTCAGACAGTGAGATGAAGGTGAAGGTGTCGCCTCAGCTGTTGCTGGCCACACATCGCTTTCTAGCCACAGGTATCGCTTTAAACACCCAGCAGTAAAAGGTACAGAAAAGATCTGAATACAGAACATTACAGTGAATTCTCTTCCTTCTTGCTCCATGCTGTCTGCCTTTAGAAGTGGAGCCTTTTAAGCCTTCCCACCTCTCAGAGAAGATTCTACTGCGCCTCATTAAGCACCCCAGTGTTGTGCAGGAGCTCAAGTTTGATGAGAAGAACAAGAAATCCCCAAAGCACTACCTCTACCAGCGCAACAAGCCTGTTGATTATTTTGTCCTGATTTTGCAAGTAAATAATGAACTGCAATCTCTATTTTTATCTATTTATTAATATATTTTGTGAATTGTATTTATGTATTTGACTACTGTTTCTAGCAGTGTGTTTAAGTATATTTGCAATGTGTGCTTCTGTAAGTCGTTCTACTTAAATGCAGTAAAAGGACAGTTGTATGTAAATGTATGAACACCTTCAGTCAAACAATGTTTTGGTGATTTCCTAAGTAAAAATGATAGCACGTTTACACATCCTCCACAAAAAAAATAAAATATATATATATATATATACATTTTCTGCTCATTTGTAGTTCATTATATCTATTTCTCAATTTACTATATCCAAAAAACATAAAATGTAACCTTTCATCATTGTTTTTGTTTATTTTGTGTTAATATATTGAATTCAGCAAATAAAAAACAATTGTGTATAAACATATGCAGACGTGTATGTAAGGATCTATGCTTAGTTTCGCTTAGAAATCAGCAAAATGTTGTTTGACCAGGGTGTGCTCAGATGTCTGCACAGGACTGTAACTCTAAATAACACACACAGTGCATGCACTGAGAAGCAGTTTAATGGGAACCTAAGGTTTTGGTTCCTAAAGGACTTCATGCCCTGCATATTTTGTGTTTTCCTACTCTAACACACACCTGATGCAGAACATGTGGAGCTTATTAACCATGTAATGAGTTGCATCTGGTGTGTTAGATGAGGGAAAGCACAATAATATGGGGTTCCCCAGGACTGAGTTTAGGTCAGATTGTAGAGTGAGAAGTTTGTGCATTAAGTGATTACATTCTAAATGCACTGAGCATATATCTTTTTTCCACAAGCGAAGCCTGAGCTGGTTTGTGAAAGAGCATTGATTTTTCTCCTGCTTTCACAGGGTCGGGTGGAAGTTGAGATTGGTAAAGAAGGACTGAAGTTTGAAAATGGTCCTTTCACTTACTATGGCATGCCTGCCATTATTGTTGTCCTACCCACAGGTATGTTAATGAATAAAGTAGTATTTATTGGAGCGCTTGCATGTTTTACTTTATAGCAGTGAGCCTACAAGCAAAATAGACAAGGTGACAGTTGTTTGATTCTCTTGAAATTGGAATTTTATCACATGACCTCGGAATTGTACAGTACTGAAAACTTAATGTGCAATTAAAAAGATTTTAATGCATTCACATCTGAAAACACGGCGATAGTAGAGGGTACAGACGTGACCCATCTTACATAAGAGATAATTAAGGCAAGCAAACACAAGTGGAACAGCTCTATAAATCTTGTGGGAGCTCACTGGAGTAATTAAAGTAAAAGGCAGTCTCTTGCTCAGGCACTCAGAGAAAATTGGCACATTGTTATGTAATGTTAAAATCCTCATAAGCATAAAAAACTAACCCCATATCCACAGCTATTACTTATTGTAGTTCCATTTTAGAATGAATGAGCTTTAAATTTGAATGTGCTTCAGACTTTGCTTCTGACACTGTCTCAATCTCTCTCGTCTCCCCTAACTCTTAGAAAGACTCTAGAACATTTTTACTGACAGAGGCACAGACTTAGTATACACACATCAAAATAGTGCACACATACACACACACACACACACACATGCACATGCGTAGGCATTGGCAGCGTGAGCTGTCTGAACTAGTTTGGTCCAGTACATAGGTTTCACTAAAGCGAAGTGTCATCTGCTTGAGCATCCGAGAGGGAGCCAGTAGGATTCCTTGTGTGTGACATAATATTCCCTGAGGCCATCACTACTTGACTTACTCATTCGTAGTCTTAGTCTTAGGCCAAACTTAATGAAACATACATTATTACGATATAACTTAGATAGGTTCATGTTAGAACTTTTCAACTTTTCCATTTTTCTCCCCAGTAGAGTCTAATACCTTGCACAGCTGGGATTTCCTCTTTGGCACAATATGAGCAATGGTTGGGGGTGAAGGCATCATCACAATTTTTGAAGTCACCATTAACTCATTATTAAACAGCTCAATATGCTTGAAGGAGAATGCTAATCCCTTCCAGCTGTGCTTTCTTAGGCTTCTGGCCATGTGTGGCTGTGGCATCAGAAGCAATCAAACTTGCAATCTCCCAAGTCCTGCCACTTGTGAGCCCCTTAATAAGATTTTATATTCTAAGGTCAATATTCAATATAGCATTTGATTTTTATGCCTTAAAATATTTAGACTCTAAAGAATTCTATTATATACTGCCTAGACTATTCTGGCACATACCTTATTTCTAATTAAATATTACAAAATAGCATCTCCTTGTGCATAATAGTTATCTTATAAAACAGTATGTAACACGTCCCTATTTTCAACCACCTTAAATTTAAACATCAACATGCTGCAAAAGCACCCTTACATTATTTACAAAATTAAAGAAGAATCTGAGACTAAGCTTTAGCTGTAACTAAGCTACTGTTTCAATTTTTGAACAATTTATGTCTTAAAGGCTCATGAGTAAACGAATCAGTCAGTTAATGATTGACAGTGGCTTCCACAAAGTGCAAAAGAATAGAGACTTATGGAAGAGGCAGAGAGGCATATCATAAACACAGTTTCAGTTTAGATACACTACTTTGAATTTCATTTTTCTTTTTTATTGAATGCTGGTGCAATTCAGTTCACAGATCACCATCACGGAGCAGTGGATTAAACCATTCTGACACAACCATCCATGGGGGTAGTCTGGGCCAGCTGAGCATAAGTGGAGGGGCTTATTTACCAGACTACTCTGTCCGCCAGCTCACTGACCTGCAAATCATCAAGGTCCCCCAAACACATACACACTTGAAGGAACTTCATTTGCCCAGCCATATGCACTTAAACAGCATTCATGAACAAGGCTAGTTTCTGGTAGGAATTTTTTTTAAATTTATAGTGAAAGTGTTGGATATACAATTTGGATACATAACACAAGTTGTTTCGTTGTTCCGTGCCGTGATAAATATTTGACCAGTCTAGCTCAGAGGTGAGTAGTAACTAGTGCCTTTTACGTTGGAATGGTACTTCTTGATGAATTTGCACTTCTAATGATAACACTTGCTTCTACACAAGAATATATTTCTTACTCAGTTCAAATATAGCAGTTTACGTTAAGTTAGTAGTTCTCTTTTGTGTTTTATTTCATTCTGTTCTGTTGGTTTAGCATCTGAATTGCTTTGGTGTTGCGCATACTTCTAATTCATAGCTTTGTCATTTTATTCTAGACCAAAAGTATAATTGCATAGAGAATAATTGCATCTAATAAATTCAGTTCCCATTCTGATAGATGCTGAATGTACTACTGCCGTGCATGGAGCTCAGTACTTAAGGAGGTTTTTTTTTTTTTCCTAGGCCACGTTTACTTTTACCTGAGTCATTTGTCATTCCAGTAACAATACTTATACTTTTGAATGGATTTAGGATGAGCCTTTTCATTACTTACCACCACTTTAGTGCTAGGACATCATAAATACACAGCTAATGTTTGCTTTGCTCTTAAGTGCTTCTATAAATGCCTCTCTCTGCTCATCCCTGCTTTCAGATCACCCGAAACCATTATCAGAATGCTCTGACGGCTACACGGATGGATAGCTCTCCTCAAACACCCGATGCAGACACACAGGCCCCAGGCGAGAGAGCAACCATCCCAGAGACTCGCTCAAACAGTATCGCCCTGCCGCTGACCCGCGCCCACCATCACACACACCATTTGAGACAGCCCCACAGTACCTCCACACTCAATGAGAGGAACCGCATTGTCAGTGAGTGCAGTCACTTTTACTGAACACTTTATTCATTTTCAACATAAAGGTCTCATAATTACATAACATTTCTTATAATTTCACAGTAGTTACCAACACAGTGCTGTTTCCTGTTTGATTTTTGCATATTTGTCATACTTACTAGTTTCAGATCTTCAAGCAAAAATTCACATGACAACCTGAATTAACACAAAATGCAACAATCAGTCATTTATTGAACAAAAAAAGTTACCCGACACCAACTGTGTGAAGAAGTCCCCTTAGTTCAACCAATTAACCAAATTTAAATGATAATGGCAATCCATAAGACAAGATAGACTCAGTCATTTCTAAGGCTCAGGAACTTCAGCAAACCACAGCAAAGGCCATTATTGCTAGATGGAAAAAAAATTAGAACAGAAGAACCTACATTCCTCCAAGAGCACAGTCAAGATTAATCAGTCAAGGTCACAAAAGAAACCAGATGAACATCTAAGGAGCAGCAGTGTCAAAGATTCCATAATTAGAAAGAAATGGGCAAAAATGAGATTGGAAAGCAAAAACTTGTTTGTCTCATATTTCCTTAAAAACACTCTGATGTTCTGTGGACTGATGAGCCAAAGAGAGTCAGTCATCAGTCTGTGAACTAAAGCTCGAGCCAATGCAGCAAAACAGCAACCCAAAGAACTAAAGCAAGTTCACTTCCGGATGGCCTTAAAGAAATTAAGGTTTTGGCATTCTAGAAATGAATTTTACTATAACTGCACTCCTAATTTTGTACAGTTTTCAATTTTTTTCCACTTGTGAACATTGTGTCTTCATAATTTCTTATTTCCTTGTAGTTACAGTATATATGAGATAATGTTTCTTCTGATAAGGACTCAGTGTCAAATTGAGGCAATTCAGAAATATCTTTTCCTTTAAACTGTTAAGGATTGAGTGTATTTTTAGAAACAATGACAGATGTTTAGATGCAAGCCAGTGTTCCTTAAAGAAAACAGTCCTGACGGAAAATGTGCAAGGAAAATGGTTGCACTCAGACCTTCTTATTTGTTACAATAATAAGTCTTAGAGAAACAATTATTTGAAAAACAAGGTTCAGATTATCTGAACTGTTAGAGACAGTTTAAAGGGATATTATCATTCTGGTCTTATTGAATTAATTTTTTGTGGAAACCTACCCTAGCTTAGACAAACTTCTCAGACTTCCCAGCCAGACATGAGATTAGACAACAATGAAAGTAAATACCACATAAGCCAACTGGCACAGTGTGGACTATCAGTTTTAGACAGAGATATAAATGTTTACAGTGCATGAGGACTCTCTGTTGTCATATTCATTATGAACACATTATCCAGTGTGCACCTAAGACCGTGTTTACTACGACAGTAAGTGTGCTTGAGAAACGACTAAATGTTAAACTTCATAAGCAGCGTAAAGTAGTACATGGACACTGGCCAGCACACTTGTGTCTGATTTCTTGTTTAGTTCTTGGTGTATGACAAACTGCTCTCTGGCTCCTCCTGTAGGGAGTAAATCAGACGGCCAGAAGAGCCCCAGTGACTCCGTGTTCCTGCGAATGGACGAGATCCCCTATATGCGGACTGAATGTCTTGAAGAAAAAGAAGGAACCGGTGGGTGAAATTAAAATCCTCTTGCTCTACATACACAAAACATACACTGTTAAAAATGAAGGTGCCAAAACGTGTTGCTGAGGAGAACCACTTTGGTTAGATGGATGGTTCTTTAGAAGGACCGTTTTTGTAAGTAAAACTTAAAAAAAAAAATTCACAAAATGAAAAGGTTCTCCAGCAATGATGAACATGATAACAAAACATTGTGTAGTGCAGTAACACAAATCTTCTGTGTTACTGCTTGGTCAAATGTATGACAATATTGCAAAAATCTCTTTTATGATCATTCTACTGATAATTTTCATTGCCATCATCTATACAATTACCATTACATCAGTGATAACAGTCACCACATGCACTTGAAAAACTGCATGTGTTGGGAAAGTGGGGGGCCTGGTATGAACACTGTCCCTGCTATCTGCTGCGACATGAATAAATGCACTGAAACTGTCAAACAGTGGAGAGGCTGTTTGACAGGGCACTGGAGTAGGAAATGCATGACTTCCAGGCTCTGTTTACATGACCTAGGCAAGAATGTTGACACCAGACACTACTAGTCTTCTCAACAGCACAACAGTTATGGCCGGAGCTTAACAAGAATCACTGGATCAGGGATCATTAAATCAGCCTTTTACAAAGGGAGAAGCAGGAGGAATAGAATAGAATAGAAAAAGTCTCAAGGGGCCATATTTTGAGTAGTTTAGTGCTACTTAGTGCTTCAAAATTAATTTTAAATGAACTTAAATAAAACAATATGATAAAATACACAAATGTTTTATTTATTATTAACAATTCTTTTTGTTTTCTCATTTAGTGCATTAATACATAATTGAATTGATCTGTATTCAGTATTTTTCAATGCCTCAAAACATGGCTCAGGCAATCATATTTCAGCACTGGAATTATATGTTTCAATACAGAATAGAGCCCATCTCACCCCCTGCACTGACCTTGCGTCCCTTTCTCTCAGACTCTATTGCCATACCTCTGGAAACGGGCCTGTCCACATCTCAGCTGATCAGCTCACACTCTCTGAATGGATCAGATGAGACATTGGGCAAAAAGCTGCTGCGTAAATTGAGTGAGCATCCCAACACACACAAACACACACTCACAGACACACCTGCACTTCATCACCCCCCAACCCCCACCCCACCACCTCCACAAACACACTGTCACTATACCGTATGTCTGCAGTGCCACTGCTGATGGCAGCTGTATCTTAGCAACGAGCCAGGCTTTCAGAGGTGTGCTGTTCTGTCACTCTCCTGCAGCCCACACATTCCTTTATCAAACCCAGTTTGCATACATGCTCAAACTGAGCTCAGACAATACACATTACTCCAAATCCAGATAATACTGAGGTATTAGGTAATCTGTCATTGGGAACCATGCTTGCCTTTTAAGTTTTTCATTTGAAGACCTAACGTTCATGCTAGAAATGGAGACACTGCCCTGAAAAAAGTGATGCAATGAGTTTACTGCATTCGAATGTGTGTTCCACGCCTACACTTATAAAATACATTACACTTACACAGTTTTGTCTTCCAGTTGATTTGGGGTTTTTTTTTTAGCAATAACTGTGTAAATGTAGTATATTTCATTAATGTGGTAATTCAATAATCATTTTATTCATTTTTTTCTCAGCCACAAAGTGCATAATAAGAAATTCATCCGTGTGCCTTAAAGCTGGTTTATGTTTTCCAGGTAACAAAAAGCGGAAAAGGTCCCGTGATGGGGAGAAACCTATAGAGGACAGTTGTGAACAGTCCCAGGTGAAGACCTAGCACTAAGAGTGAGGGCCTTCGCCTTTCTCACGCCTCTACAGACTCCCACAAATGTGAAATCTCCTACAGTTTTCAACTGTATTGTTGACTTTTAAAAAAGAAAAAGAGCCCAATGTGCTGAGCATACTGAAGATCATAAAACCTTGCCTTCTGTATTTTGACAGGACTTCTCCTATTGGAAGTTCTTCAGCTGAAGAACACTTTGTTGTAAGGTCATAAAAATTCAGGACGTGGTCCGCTCTCAGGCACCAGTAAGACTACCCAGTGTACCAAGTTGAGCTTTGGGATGCTGGCAAAGAAAAGATTCAAGACACAAACATCTGCTTGTGTTTAAAGTTTTGAGGTATAACATGTTTTTTTTTCCAGTGAAACATTATTGGGAGGCATTTTTAATTATGATGCCATCTCTAGTCACTGTGGTGATTTCATGTGAGCCTCTGGTCCAGGCAAAGCTCACAAGCACAAGCCTGCAGAGTTTAAGTTCACATTCTTACTCCCAGCATGACCTGGCCTTCTGAGAGGGTCAGGAGAACATGGTAATCTTTCTGTATTGCTTTAAACGGATTAATTATTTTTTGTTTCACTAACAAAGGAATTATAAGATAATTGCTAGGCTGTGCCTGGAAATGTATCAAGATAACTGAACAATAATGGAGCACTTTGAGAGAAGGATAGTCCTTTGATTTGATATTCAGTTGTCAGTGTAAGGGTAAGTGAATGAAACTGCCTATATTAGGTAAGTGCTATTAGCTTTTTATAAGCTCTTAGCCACATATGTAATGTTTATAGTGTTGTTTTCTTTTGTGCTTGATTTTCAACCAAATACTGAGAATACATGTTAGGTAAATGGATATTCTGTCCTGGGCACAAAGTGAAAATTACAAAAGTAGCGGTTGTCTATTTTTTAAAGAAAAATATCAACAGATTTTAGACCACATCCCGATAGTTATGAGCATTGTTGCTATATTTACAGGATATTTAAAGGTATATATATATGTGTGTGGTGTGTGTGTGTGTGTGTGTGTGTGTGTGTATATATACATACACACACACACACACACACACACACACACACACACACAAATCAGCTATACCATTGAAACCACCTGTCTAATGCTGTGTTGTGATCGAACAGCTCTGACCCCTCAAGGCATGGACTCCACAAGAGTGAAGGTGTTCTTTGGTATCTGGCACCACGACCAAGTTAGCAGCAGATCCTGTAAGTTGTGAGGTGGGCCTAGTTTGTCCAGCACATCCCACAGATGCTCTATTGGATTGAGATCTGGGAACTTGAAGACCAGATCACCTCCTCTTTGACATTTCCTCAGACCTTTCCTGAACAGTTTTTGCAAATCGGCAGGGCGCATCATCCTACTGCAAGAGGCCACTGCTATTAAGGAACAGCATTATCATGAAGGGGTGAACATGGTCTGCAGCAATCTTCAGGGAGGTGGTGCATGTCGTACACACGAATACCAGGACTGAAGTTTTCCCAGCCAAACATTGCCCAGAGCATCTCACTGCCTCCGCCGGCTTGCCTTCTTTCCATAGTTTATCCTTGTGCCATCTGTTCCGCAGATAAGCGACACACATGCTTCAGGCCATCCACATGACGTAAAAGAAAATGTGATTCAGCAGAACAGGCCATCTTTTTTCAAGGCTTAATGGTGCAGTTCTGATGTTGACATGCCCATTGTAGGCCCTTACAGCTGTGGACAGGGGTCAGCATGGCCACTTGGACCGGCCTACGGGCTACGCAGCCCCAAATCCAATGCACTGTATTCTGAGACCTTTCTATCACAGCCAGCATGAATGTTTTCAGCAATTAGTGCTATAGCAGCTCTTCTTGATTGGACCAGATGGGTTAGCTTTTGCTCTCAATTACAATGAGCCTTGGGCGCCCATGACCCAGTGAGCAGTTCACCGGTTATTCTTCCTTGGATGACTTTTGGTAGGTACTAACCACTGCATACTGGGAACACCTCACAAGACCAGCTGTTTTGAAGATGCTCTGTTCCAATCATCACAATTTGACCCTTGTCAAAGTCTCTCAGATCATTACACTTGCCCATTTTCCTGCTTTTAGCACATCAGCTTCAAGAACCAACAGTTCACTTGCTGCTTAGCATATATCACCAGTGCTATAGTAACAAGATAATCAATCATATTCACTTCACCTGTCAGTGGTTTTAATGTTATGGCTGATATATATTTACATACATATGTATGTATGTATGTATACTAGAGCATGCTTGTCGCAAGCAGCTATTGCTACTATTTAAAGGAGTCTTCTTATATTTATAAAATAGAAATAGTGTTAGGCTGTTAAAACGAAGCCATATCTTGAACAAACTTGAACGCATTAATACTAAAAATATCACCTCAGACTTTGAAAGTGGTATGCAATGTCATGTTCCCAAACCCTTAAATTATGTTTTATAAATCTCTTTTATATATAATGAGCTTTTATTCCTATTATATAAAAATCTAAATTCCAAAGCTCAGCTCAAAATATTGGCTATGTTAGTGAATGGCTTACTACAACATAGTATCTTGTCCACTTTTAGCCTTTGTATTGGGAATGCTGCCCACATTCATAGGCATGCTGCTGCTCTTCACTGACTCAAATCTGTCTCCCCTCTAGTTTCTCTACATGGGTGGGGAACTGTCCATAAACTATACCAATACAGGATGACTATATATGATTATATTCTTAAAAATAAAGGTGCCAAAAGGGTTCTTTTTAGCGATGCCATAGAAGAACCGCTTTTAGTTCCCTAATGAACCTTTCAATGAACTGATTACATAATTATTCTGTAAGTGAGTGTGAAAAATCTTTTTGAAGTTTAAAAATCCCCCATGTAACCTGAAGGTTCTATACCATTTTTTCTTCACAACTATAATCCAAGCAGTCAATGATAAACCTTTATTTCTAAGAGTAATATCAGAATTGCCACTTTCGTATCACTGCCATCCATTCACCAGCATGCTGTAATCATGAAAAACACTGATCAGTTCACAGCTCATCCCTGCTGACAGGGTACAAATAGTTGGATGGGAGCATGGGGGTTGCACACAGGGGACTTGATGTGTTGCATGAAAGGCACTGGTTTTTACATTTTTTAAAATTGAGTATACCCCATAATACCTCTCTCCTCCTGCACGTATCACTATGTTATACTGTAGAAAAAGAGAAATGAGAGGTCAGTCTGCATGAGGCACAGACACCTACAAGATCCGCACTGCCTCTGAGCTGCTACGAATCAGTATCTGACCTGATTCTATCGGTTTACAGCACAGAGCAAAATGACTCAGGCTGGCAATCACGTCTTTGATATCACTCAGATAGTTATTGATGGTGATGTTTAGCAATAACACAACTGTAATAATGAACACGTCCCTTTTTCTACTGTCTGCTTGGCATCTTGTTTATCAAAAGGATCAATACGACAGTGACGGGCAGCGGACCTGCTGCTCTCAGGTCATTTGAACCCATGTTCGATTGTGCAATGCTGTGAACTGACCCCTGCTTTACTAGGGACACATGGCACCAGAGGCAGCAGAAAGTAGAGGGAGGAGAAAAAGACAGCACTCTTGCATCACACTGCTGCATTGCAGTTAGAGGAACATGTGACGCATGTGTGACGCCCCAGCCCCCCTCCACACACACAGGGGCTTTAGGGACTTGCAGTAGGACTGATTAAACTAGCATCAGCTGCAGGAGCACAAAATCCACTGCATCCCCTCTGCCCTCACACATACACACATTCATCAAAGCCTTAAGCAGCCAGTATTACTAACTACAAAGGGAGAAAATATGGAATATGAAGCCTCCCCTGCCATGTGTTCTTAGGAAAAAGTGGGCAGTTGTGGTTTGGGGGTATGAAATTTAATGGAATAAGAATTTAATGTTCATAAAGAAAAGAAATCTATTGTGATGTGTATATGGAAATGCTATAAAGATTTGAAAATATATTGTA
>JBBIGA010000146.1:15490634-15501100 GCA_037576975.1 Alestes dentex
CATAAGAGATGATCTTGAGGTGGTATTTTCTGAATAAATATACCACAAACTAAATAAAAGTAATTGTACTTACATTTATCACTGGTGTCTGGGATGCCTGTCAATAAATACCCAACATGCCATGCACTAGTGGCGTGGCCCAGTAAATATATTACACCACAACTAGGCAGAAGGCAGAAAATGCTCTTATTCAAAAGGTCACATGACCTATTGGCTTTTCTGCTATGATAACCTTTGGTAGCCCGTTGTTCAACACAACAGAACATGTTCCTGGAATTTCTGCACCCAGGACAGTTTAAATAAGGACACACACACACAAAAACAGGACAAACTACTGTATGTTCATATGTACACAATGTTTATTTCAAGGATCTTTGATCAGCTTTTCTCACATCATTTTTGTGTGCATATATATTACATAATGAAAGAATGAGATTATCTGAGGCATTTCATTTTTTAAAGAACACATGGTCAGAGTGAACCATACCTGCCCAAATGAAAAGATGTATGTATATTCACCAAATCTACTGACAGTGGCTGTCCCTACTGTGGTGGAGAAAAGCAGCAAACAGCAAAACACGTTTAAAGCAGACACTTAACAAAGTGCAGACACTGCCATGCCCTGTTAAACCCTCAATGTCTGGGACCAGCACCACTAAATATGAAATGGTTGTTTCAGACTATAGCAAAAGACTCATTGTAGTTTACACTGGCATCTGATATTAAAACCTCATTACACGATTACAGGCAACGTTGCTTAAACTTGGGGAGGGGTTAACGGACAAGTTAAGTGTGTCACGCTTCAAGTTTAACTAGTTTTATATTAAAACATATTTTGTAATTGATTGTTTAAGTGTCAGTTCCTTCATAAGTACATCTATGTCATGTATTATTCCCCAACTAAAAACAGATACTTGATAAATAAAATCTCAGGCCTTTATCCCAAGGTCTAATTTTGAATAATGACTCCATTAATTCAGTTAAGTTTCAATTCCTGGGCTTCAATAAACATTCTAGGCTCATCAACAGAACACAAGTAAATGTGCACTACATTACTGTGAACCATTAACCGTGAAAGCAGTCACTGTGAAATCCAGTCAATCTGGAAAAACATCATAAATTTACAGATATGACTCATTAAGTGAGCCAGTAGTCACTCAGCTCCTGCAGTCTCACAACAAAGTGCTCTTTTACGTAATCATTAAACTGAACATCTTCAGCAGAAAACTAAAGGAAAAACTGAAGTACAGACTTATTCTTTAGTGCAAGATGACTTGCAACTGGGAGGAAGACCAGACAAAAAACATATATTACTCTTGGAACAACTACTTCACCATGGGTATTAAGTAAGTGTAGAATGTGCACGTGTGCATAGACAGAGACTGTCCATGAGACCAACATATGCCACTGGAGTGCCGAGTATGGAAAACTGAAAACAGTATGTGTGTGTGTGTGTGTGTGTATGTATCAGTAAGTGTGTCTGTGTGAGAAAGAGAGAGAATGATTTGACATTTCAGTACCAATGCTGACGATGCCCCTTATCACACCAAACTGAGTAGGCAGTGTGAGAGCCATAGTTATTATTGGACCCTGGTGACAGCTTCATGAATGGACTCAGCAACGTAGTCAATATTCTTGGTGGTCAGGCCACACATGTTGATGCGACCACTGGCCATCAAGTAGATGTGCTTCTCCTTCACTAGGTACTCCACTTGTTTGGCTGTAAAACATAAAGTAAGGTATTGGTAAAGTAACAATGTTATGCTGAGGAAGTTGGCACAGCAACTGTCAGTGCTATTCGTAGCCTTAGCACAATCATGAATTAAATATAGTAAGTTCTCATTTTTATCTTGAAGTTATCCAGCTATCTATATAAGAGGTAAGAAGCTGCCTATTCAGCTATCATCAGCAAGATATCAGGAGAACCCATTACAAAGTGTTTAAAATGCTGCATGGCAGTTTTTCAAAATCAGCTTTGGCCATCTACATCTGAAGTTTGGTATATTCAGAACAATAATACGTGAGACATTCAGTCAGGTTGCAAGGAGGTGCAAGAAGGTGGGAATGCTTACGGTTGAGGCCTGTGAAACTGAACATGCCAATCTGTTCAGTGATGTGCTCCCAGGTGCCCGGGGTCCCAAGGGCTAGCAGCTTGGCTTTCAGCTGAGCTCGCATCAGCAGCACCCTGTCAGCCATTGTCTTAACATTGTCCTTCCTTCCATAAGGGAAAAAAATAATTTACCAAAAGTAATTTTTTTTTTGGTTTTCTTAAAACCTTACATTTCTAAATCCAGTCTTTTATAGAAGACCCATTTTCAACCCTTCCAAGTCATCAGTTATCATTGTTTAATTACACTTTTAAAGTAATTACACAGTAATAGAATTTATTACATTTAAACGTATTAACTTGTCTACTCTTCTGTTTGTTTCAATACTACAAAATAAACATCCAGCAAAAACATAAGGGATGTGGGTTTTTTTTTCATTGCTATAAATGGAAAGTTTAGACTCCATAACACTGTCCGTGTTTCTACTTCTCTCAACATTCTAGGAGTTAAAAACCTAAGATGAAATTACAACACACTTAAACAGCTAAAGGCAAGCCTGAAAAGTAAATGTGAGAGGGGCTTTATGTAAGTGTACCATTCAGCAAAGAGTTCCGGGCTAGTGAGTGTATTGGCAACCAAACGAGCTCCCTGAGCCGGAGGGTTGGACCAGGTGATTCGGACAATCTTCTCCATCTGAGAGAGAACGCGGTTCAGGTTATCCTCATCTTTCGCAACAACTGTCAGGTTACCCACCCTCTCATCTGTGGAAAGAAGTTTAAAATGAAACAGATTTTTAGATTAAATTTTAATTATACTGAACAGATGGGTGACAAATTAAAGGAAAACCTGAATAAATACGTGGAGAAACAACTGCAGAGAAACAGATATAGAAGTACTGAATAGATGTAGAAGCAGTGCATAATACAACACAGCAGTTGATATCCTACCATGCTCTGTCGCATGTGTGAAATAATGCTGAACAAGCCCAGTCAATCTCAATTTTGCATCAAAAGATGGAAAAGGAAACAGAAAAGGCAAATATATAAGTGATTTTGAAAAAAGAGTTTTTTATTGAGGCACAAATGGCAAGAGCCTTGATGACAGACACTGATCAACTGGTTGCAGAGTCTCTACGCAAACAGTGAACTGTATGATCTGTGCACACAGATTGATTCCCAACGCTTTACACATACACTGCACTGTTTGGGTGCAGACATCCCAATTTTCTTGACCTATATGGTGCACCAAGTAGCAACAAAAGCCATTTGTTCTAAACTGGGTTGAAAATTGTGGTCGAAAGTGAACATTCCATTCATGTGTTACTTAGGCATTTTTGCAATAACAAAAGAGTAACTGTTCCTGTAATCAGCAAGAACAGTCCATTCATAGCCCCATAGAGAGGGATCCCTCTCTCTTATTTGAAAGCTGATGAGTTTAATGAGTCAGAATACTGAAGTGCGATAGCAATGAAGAACAGAGACATATGTTTCTCAAGAGTAAGGGTCACTCCAAGTCAGTACAAAGTTATTCTGACTCTTCCAGGATGATGATGATCCCTCCACAAGGCATGAGGGGGGGTCAATGGATGGTGGGTATGAAAACGATGAGTATGAAAATGATACTTATATGCTATTGGTTTTAGATCTCAAAACATTCAATGAAAACATTTAGACTATGTTAGACAGCACTCTCCACAACCATTATCAAAACACAGATTGAGGGAATTTCATTTGGTATAACAGCACAACACAGTTCCAGAGGCTTGTATAATAAAGCATCCTGAATTCTATAGGGCACTGGTGGACCAACTGTTTTCTAAAACGTTCAAAAATTGTCACCTTTGTTACTCGTCACTTTTAAGTCTATCACTTAAACTTCTTAATGTGTACTTGTGACTCAAGTTTAAAAATGCTTGATCGGGTGTTAGAAATTGTTAGATACTGTGTGTTCAAGTGCAGGAAAAATAACTTACTGTACAGGCCGAAGTTCTTTGAGAAAGACTGGGCACAGAATATTTCAAAACCCTGAGATACAAAGAAACGAATTGCCCAGGCATCCTTCTCTAGATTTCCAGAGGCAAAGCCTTGATATGCTGAGTCAAAGAAGGCAAAGAGGCTCCTTCTCTGTAGAGTATGACAAACATAGAATATTTTTATTTAAAAAGCTATTTTTCTGTGTTTATTCGTTGATTAATCATCATACGCATCTTTGTAACTCAACCTCAATCTTACCTTCATGACTTCAGCAATCTGCTTCCACTCATCCTGGTTGGGATCTGTGCCAGTAGGGTTGTGTGCACAGGCGTGCAACACAAAGACAGAGTGCTCAGGTGCGCTCTAAAAGTTGTGACAGACACATCCTCGTTAGATCAAACTCATATTTCTGCTGATCTGTCTAGTAACACTCAAAACAGCAGGGCAATTACAATGTAAGCTTTCTAAGTAGTTATAATATAAGCTATCTATTTAAGTACACTATAACTAATGAACAACAGGTATCAAAAACTGAAACAGATTTAGTTACACCAGTTTTTTATTTAAATTAAAATGTTTAGATTTAAAAAAAAAATCCAAGTTGACATTTGACCTCCAAATCAGCTAAGAAACCAGACAGATCCAGTCCACGCTTTTGAGCATCCCAGTATTTGTATGGTCGGATATCCTCAAACCCAGCATTAGCAAAAACTGCATTGTGGTTCTCTAGAGAGAAAAAAAAAACCCACAAATGTAATCACAAAAAAACACAGAGAAGTGATAAGCCCTATCTGAAAAACCTTGGTACCATCAGCTCAAACTACTTCACAGGACTTCGTTTCATAAGTTCAGCCTTAGTAGAAAGATTAGTTATCAAGTTGTGAAGAGCAAAGTATTCTGAACTATGCTCCCACAAAGCATAAACTCAGCATTCACTGTTGCACATTTATCTTTACTTTAAGATGAAAAAGATATTAGCAGAGACCAGCATTGCCAAGCCCCTATATTTGTCCCAGCACCTACCCCATGTGGGTGCAGAAACATAAACTGGTGTTTTTGTGTTGTTGTTTCCATTGTGCCATCTGCGAAGGAACTCAGCCCCAATCTTTAGTGCACCAGTCCCCCCAAGACACTGCACAGCTCCCACCTATGAGACACAAAAAATTTATTTTGAAACAAAGCAACCCTGCTGTAACTGAAGGATGGTATGACCTCAGCACAATCTCAAAAAGTTCCTGTACACACTTTAAAATAAAATGTGGAAAAAAGGGTATATGGGGTAATATTAAACAAAATCTACATTTATATCATTTATATTTATATCTGGGATATATTAGGCAGCAAGTGAACAGTCAGGTCTTGAATTTTATGTGTTCAAAATGGTCACGGCTTGTGGCGTGTTCTCAGTATGCAGTGGTCAGTAGCAAACAAAAGTGGCCCAAGGAAGCACAACTGGTTAATCGGCAACAGGGCTTAGGGAGCCCAAGGCTCTTTGATGCTTGTGGGGAGCGAAGACTAGCCCATTTGGTCCAATCCTACAGAAGACTAACTGTGGTACAAATAGCTGTACAAGAATGTTTTCTTTCACATCCAGGGACAAGTGTGTCACTAAACTTGGAAAAAGATGGCAATGTGATACAAGAAGATGGCAAGCCAGCAGAGGCAATGTGAGCTCTGGGCAGTGCTCATGGGTAATGTTTTACTGGGTTCTGGGATTCATGTAAATGTTACCTTGATATGGCAATGGTCTATTTAGCAGGATAACAAGCCCTGCCACATGGCAAAAAATGTTCAAGAGTGGTCTAAGAAAGTTCCCCAGATCTCAAACTGATGGAGCATCTATGTGATGTGCTGGACAAATCAGTCTGATCCATGGAGGCCACACTCACAGGACTTAAAGCATCTGTTGCTATACACACCATACCACACCTTTAGAGGTCTTGTGAAGACCATGCCTTGGCAGGTCAGGGTTATTTTGGCAGCACAAAGGGGACCTACACAATAATATACCGGTTTTATTGTTGTGGCTGATGGGTTGTTGAACTGTGAGTGAAATGAAAGGACTACCATAAAGATTTAAAGATGCTCCAGTTTTTGCGGTGAAAGTGACTTACCCTCTTCTCCAGAATGGCAGGGCTGTCCTCCCCCAAAGCGATTTTAGAGGCACTGGAGCGAAACTCCGGCAAGCCCAGTATAGGTAGGTACTCATGGTTTAGACTGTTGTCCTCAGCAAGCATTTTCTCAACTTTCCTCACCACAGGGAGCACCCATGGCTGACACTCATCTGTTCTATAAGCTTTATAAGACAAGGAGTAAAAATCAAAGGGAACAAACAAAAATATTAATTATAGTTCAGAATTAGAACTCTCAGCCACAGAACAGACACATGGAAACAACCAGCTCTCATTACCGAAGGTGTAACTTAGACTTATCTATTACCTTTTACATGTCTGAAGCCACAGTTTGCACAATGTAATGCTAACAGTTACATAGACTGAAGAAACAGATTAAAGGCATTGTCCTATGCAAGAATAATTTAGAATAATTAAAGTCAAACAGTTAAAAACAGACACGACAGCAACATCTAAAAGTGAGAGCGAGTAGGACTTATCTGTTTTACTTCTGAAGGGCAGCTAATATGATACTGCTTATCGTTATGATAAATTACATCACATTATGTCACAATATGCACTTTTACAGTCAGTACGTAATGAAAATACAGTTAGTCGCTGTTCTTTATGAGCGTGCTTAGGCCTTTTTAACTGGAATCAGTGCAGTGCATTGTATAAAGCATTGCAAAAATGTTTAAATGCAGCTGTTTCAACGTATCAAACATCAGAATAACTAAATATTCTGACACATACTGAATATTAGAAAATGGTATACACTACTGTATGTTATTCCCTAACCCCTTGATCCATATATGATAATGACTTAATCCAGTTTTTCAATTGCCAATGAATGTAAAGACATTTTGTTGCGATCATTTTATTCCAGAAAGAATATTTTTGCACTGAAAAAAGCTTCCATGCATCCATCTCATAAAAAAATGACCAAAAGTAAAGTTTGACAGCATGCCTAATTTGCTATTTATAGAGATAATTCACAATTACAAATCCTACATAACTACATGGTACCACCACATATCCACCCACAAAGATTGTATTTTCAGAGATGTATTGTTGGATTTGGTCAATGATATTACAGCAAGACTCAATGAAACTGCAGTTATGTCAAGGGAGAGGGGAACTGAAACACTGGACAGTGGCGTCATTACAGGGACATGCATGGGGATTTTGTACCTAACTGCTTTGTTTCCCTCAGCACTTTTCACCAGGACATTGATTTTTAAACTCATGTTGCGTAACCACACCCTTTACCTCATTTCTTTCTCTTTTATCTGACCATGACGATGGCTTAAGCATCTTACTCATTACATAGTAAGCTGTCTGGTGTGTAAGCTGCCACACAGAAGGGAAACCAAACAGATGGCACAGCATGATAGCACACTGTTGTTTAGGATGAATTTAAATCACATGTCTTCCTCAAAACTGCTTTATGTTAGAAGATGCACTGTTGGTCTACGTCCATCATCCATCACTAGTAGTTGGCGTCCATCAATTTGTCTGGCTTGCTTTTTAACAGCAGGTAAACCTTCTCATGTCACAAGGAACAAATCTTTAATCTGTAGTTTAAGGTAGCTTTTTAAACTAAGAAATAAGAAAGAGACACCTGGCTCCTCCATCCAGAACACAGCCTAGGAATTGGCAAGTTCTCCAGTGACTGAGTCAGAAACCCAAGATGTCTCCCAAGAGCTCTTTCACTTTACCAAGGACAAAATGCTGCAGCGTCACACCTACTGACCTCTTAAACAAGCACCAAAAAGCTGTCCCACCACATGGCACATCCAGTCAAATGCTTGGCTTTCTGCTTAAGAGGCTTATGATCAGAGTTTCACACTGGAGTCGGGCTTTGATAAGCAAGAAACAAACACGTGCTCTATTGGAAGAGCATTGGAAAATATGAGGCGTAAACTGTGACATGGTGACATTGAAGCACCTTGTATTTCTGCTAAGTTTTAGTGTTACTGATAGACCATAATATAATACACATAAAATGGCATTGAACCTGTTGCTAAGATGTTACCCAAATGGATGTAATTTGCTGGGTGTGTTCAGATTCTTGCTGAATTTTAAAACGGAATGCGTTTAAAACATAATGTGAACAGAGAATAGATAGTATGGGTTAGTGTTTTAAAGTAAGGTATGGCAGTTCCGAAGGACAAAAGTATTGGGACATATCTGTGTCCCAGTGCACAAAGCAAGGTCCATAAAGACATGGTTGAATATGTTTGGTGTGGAAGAACTTGACAGGCCTGACCTCAACCCCATCCAACACCTTTGGGCTGAACCTGGAGATTGCGAGCCTGGCCTTCTCGTCCAACTTCAGTGCCTGACCTCATAAATGCTCCACAGAAAGAACAGGCACAAATTCCCACAGAAACACTCCAAAATCTTGGGGAAAGCCTTCCAAGAAGAGTGGAAGCTGTTATAGCCACAAAGGGGGACCAACTCTATTTTAAAGTCTAAGTACTAGAATGCAGTGTCATTAATGTCCCTAATGGTGTAATGAATTGCTGAATTTATCAATTCAAAACTGAATTGTTGAATTTTAAAACAGAATGAGAAAAGAGACTAGAGACCCTGGAGAGGTGTTTTAGGGTAAGGTATGGCAGGTTTGGAGTACAGAGAGTTGAATTGTATCAGTACCAGTCAGGGCTATTTAGGAGTGCTGTCTACAGGCTATTCACCTTCAGTGAAATGTCACACCGGGTCACTGGAGTAATGATCCATTCCGCACGAGTCAGAAAGAGGATTAGTGCGCTCTGCTGATGCACAAGCTTTCATCACAAGCACACACGCTACAGGAAAGAGCGGAAAGGGTCGAAACCTGCTGCAGAAACAAAGCCCACCCTAGCAGTGGCTGGGGGTGGCCTGCTATGTTCTGTATGGGACGATATATAGAACAGCAAAGGCCTGTTAGTTTACAAGCATATAAATCAATAATTTAGGGCAAGTTTAACCAGAAAACTAGCTCTCGGTTCTCTTGGGCTGTGTGAATGCAGCCTCATCGCCATGATGTTGACAGCTCAAGCAGCCCAAAAGTAAAGTCCTTCAGTCACGTGTGAACACTTCACGCACAATGTGAACAATGTGAAATTCTTTCTCTGTATTTAGTCCATTCTCCGAGTGAAGCAGTGGGCAGCCAGCCAGGCAGTGCCTGGGGAGCAGTGTTTGGGGACGGTAACTTAAAGGCACCTCGGTGGCCCCAGAAACAGCCCTGGGATTCAAACCCACGACCTTCTAATCGCAGGGTCAACTCCCTTACCACAAGGACATGCGCTACCCCGGAAAGCGGCGTGCGGCAAGCGACGCAGGGCATGGGGAGCACTGTGTGGGGGCTGTCCCTTGCTCAAGAATACCATAGGGGTGCCAGTAGAAGCCCTAGGATTCGAATCCACGGCCTTCCGATTGCAGGGGCAGATCCCTAACCTCTAGGCCACGAGCTGCGAAAAACGTCCATCAGCCCGTGGCAAAAACATCTACTTCCTGTAAATTATGACAGACCTTTTGGGAGATTTGTGTGTGCAGTATTAGAGCATCTCACCTCCTACTCCAAGGTTCACCTTGTTGGGAGCCGGGTCTTCACGGAAATCCGCCGTCAGTTTGAAAACAGCCACGGGGGCGGCTTGCGGAACGTCGCTGAATAATGACATGCTCGCTGTCCCTGATTTGAAAGAGAGAGAATGAGGGGGAGCCGAAGGGCAACGAGCTGCAGGCGCGGAGCTCAGCAGACAAACAGCAATTTCACCTTCAAGCTGGACGGAGGCGCAATGGAGGACAGGCGTGTCGGAGCGCACCAATAGCAGACCGGTTCTGTACCTGACCCCAAAACCAGCCAGTCACTGAGCACCGTGGACAAGGTCGAGGGGTAAAGCCTGACGTTTACAGAATAACACACAGACAGAACCAATCCCAAACCAGTCTGCGCGACTGACGCACATTCTCACCAATAGTACGCAGGAAGAGGGCGAGTGCGTCTGGTGCGTGCAATAGGAAACGGCAGTTTCGTGCACACCCTCTTTACGGACTGTTCCTATCTAATATTGTGTAAATGAGCAGTGTAATCTTATTATCTGATTCTATTGAGTAAAAACAGTTTCTTGCTATGTTCCAGAATGATGAAAGAGTTATATGACACTGATTGAAGACTCCTGTTAAGAGGAGACGATTTGCAGTCTAGGAGGCGGGTCTTCTCGTCTTTCTGCATGTCATATTGACATTCTCTCTCACACACACACACACACATATATATATATATATATATATAT
Organism: Alestes dentex; assembly: GCA_037576975.1. Taxonomy (NCBI): domain Eukaryota; kingdom Metazoa; phylum Chordata; class Actinopteri; order Characiformes; family Alestidae; genus Alestes; species Alestes dentex. The sequence goes on from JBBIGA010000146.1 coordinate 15,501,047, forward strand.
ATATATATATATATATCGTTGACAACACGTATAAACCACCAAACATCAAATTGC
>JBBIGA010000146.1:15528508-15544662 GCA_037576975.1 Alestes dentex
ACACACACACACACACACACACACACACACACACACACACACACACACACACACACACACACACACACACAAACTATGCTCCAACACATGGTATGTATGAGGTTTTTAAATCCACAGCAAACCCAAATATTAAACTGGGGCAAAGCAAAACTATTGCACACCCATGTCTAGCATTTACTTAAAAATTGTTATGTTCAATACAGAACTAGCTAGTTCTTCCTTGGTTGTCTTTGCGTATCATCCAGCTAAGCATTTTTTCTCTCTTATTCTCTCAAGTTCAGCTCATCATTTGACATTGTTTTCCATCTTTGTTGGAGAAGCTGCGGCGCAGTGTATGTAAAATAATCCTGAAATCATGTATGACTTGGTTGTGTTGTCCAAAGACATTTGAGAGTAAACAAGACTTCATGATTGGCTATTTTAGACAAAAAATAATGTAATCAGTATCAGATATTAAAATTTATTTTCATATTTAAAATTTTTAATTTCATATTTATTTTCAAACGCTGATTAAAGTTTGTTTCTGGCAAAGTACCATTCATAAATTTACCCTGTTGGTGACAATTCAGACTTAACTGCATATAGGTTGCCCCTGTGGATTGCACTGCTGGGCATTATACTGTTTAAATGATTCTTGTAGTTACTGATGGATGTCATTTATGATCTAAGCTAACCATGCTGAAACTCTATGGCACATCTGATGTCAGAATTTCATAATGAATTGATGCATGAGTTGACATTATGCAATATGAGCTCATTGTGAGTAATTATTTCAGTAACAGCAGAAATCAGTCATATCACTAATTATTTAATACCCAGAAATTCACTGTAGAGTGTTATTTTGTTTCTTGTTTGGAAATTGCAAAAGATAGAAATGGATTTAAACCTCAGTAACTCAATGCACTGGTCAGAGACTCTACTACAAAAAATGAAAAATGTTTCTATATGTTACACAGGATCAGCGGAATCCCCACAATTCACTCCCACAAAACTTCCCCTGCCCAGCACTCTTACAATGAGTGAGAGAGTGTTAGCTATGTCAAGGGCAAAGTGTTCCATCATGTTGAAGTTAGAGGCTGAGCCAAAAAAGCCAACTAGAATGGAGAACAGCCAGGCAGACAGCCAGGCAACAGGGCAGGTGGGTTACATGCAGCTACTCCATCTACACACTTTCTGCTCAGAGAGCGTGAGATCAACACACAGAGAAAATTCACTGGTTTCACCTTGAGGCTTTACACACTCACTACTTTCCTTCACTGTGCACGTAAAATGATAGTAGTCTAAAGGCCCTCACCCCTCAAGTGTTTTACAAAAGGAGCTTGGCTATTTTCACTTCTCCCAGCACATATCTTCCTTCCACATCTTCAATCTTGTATGTGTAGTACTTTTATGCAGCCGGCTGATAAGGACAATATCAACTTTCTACTTTAATTCCGTTTTAAAAATTTGCTTCTTTAGCCTTCCACTGGAGCTGCAAGGCTAAAGTTGCTAACAAGTAATGAAAGCCTATAGACAGATTTGTAACATGTTTGCTGCATGTCATCATCTCAATCACACTCATGCCTCTAACTGTGCTGGGTTGTTAAGTACTTTCAAACATATGTAGTTTTTGACACTGTCTGATAGGAGTGTAAGAATGCATCGCAACACTGTGAAATTGCAATAGAAAAATGAGACAAGGTGAATAGAGAATAATACACATTCTATGAAGGTGAAGTGACCCTTTATGTCATACGTGAACACTACACACACAGTGTGAACAGCACGAAATTCCTCTCTGCATTTAACCATGGGCACCGGAAGCATTTTTAATGTGGGGAGGATGCAGGGCTCTACGTCTCTGCTGTAGTCCGGAGCGGGGGTGGCGTGCAGCACTGTACGTCTGGGCTGTTGTCCGGGAGCGGAAAAGTTGGGGGGCGAAACAAATGATTTTGAAAATACAAATACAGTGATTTAGATGCCTATGCATTTAATCCATTCACCAAGTGAAGCAGTGGGTAGCCTGGAACACAGCACCCAGGGAGCAGTGTATGGGGACGGTACCTTGCTCAAGGTATCTTGTGCATGTGTAGACAAATGGGTAATTTCCTTACTTTTGAACTTTTTAGTTTTCAACTTGCTACTAAGTGTTTGCTTGGTGGTGTGGATTTGCTTTAGGGTTTAACATAATACACACTCTAACCTAGATTAACCCCCAATCTGTCCAAACACTGATGATTATAGTGCATACAGAGAGTACTTTGCACGATGTCTATAAAAGAGAGTGGTGGGGTGGGTGTGACAAGGGTAGCTGGGTTTGCGCTTGAAGCTAATTTCTCTTGTAGTGTATTTTTGGATGTCAGGACCTTTGCAAATCCATTTTGTGATTATCACACTATTTAGCGAAGTGATGGCAGGCCTAAAGGGAGCCCTGGTGTTTCAGGAAGCTTTGACATTGGAAATAAGGCGATGTTTTGGCCCCTGTTTTGTGTTGAGGCTGAGTCTGCAGTAGATAAGTGAGGCTGGGCGCCTAATGTAGAAGGGAGCCCACTCTGTCATTGCTTATTTAGACAAGACAGTCTTGGGAGCTCCTCTGCACTCAGTGGAAAACCAGACAATGGGATTCCTCAGGCCAGCAGCGCAGAGCATGGGGCATCCAGATCCACCAAAAACGCCCAAGCCAGGATGGGCCTCCTCCTGAAGTGGAGCAACAGCGTCTGCTGGTAATGTACACACTCGGAGCAGGGCGCCATGCTGTCTCCACAAAGCTGGCTCACTGAGAGGGGCAGCAAAATGTGATCGAAAGCCTTGTCAAAGAGCAGACAGTTTTGCACTCTTCAAATTCAGCAGAACCTAAGCATTCCTAGCAGTTACTGTACAGCGGTGGAGTAGATGACCTAAGAGGTTCATTGACAGTGATGTGTGGTGTTGAGTGGGTGTTTACAGAAACAGACTACTCCTTCACCTCCGTACTGTAAACTCTAAGCTATAGATTGTTATTTGTGAGTGCTCTTGACAATCGGATTGTCTTCTAAATTAGATGCCATAAACAAACTTTAGAAGCCCTAGGAGGGAGGATTCTCCATCTTTCCAGGAGTGGTCAAAGCATACACACATATACAAACACTGTACTCTAATTGAGTGCTGAAAATGTTCCTCCGTGTTTCTGAATCACTCTAGTTATAGCTAGTTATATTTAGACATCAGGGCATGTACATACACACTATACTCACAGACTGCATACACAACACAAAAAAACAAATATATTATTCAGAATCAGGAAATAGGTTCTAAATATACATCAAGACTTTATATTAAAAATACTGATTTTTAAGGATTGGTTTCTTCAGAGCATACTTTTTTGAGAAAATGAAAGAAACAAGTTCCTAAGAGGCGTTCCAGAAGAGATAAGGTAGGAGAGGTGTCGGCTGTTGGGAATGAAAACAAACGAAGATGTGTGTGTGAAAGCAGATCCATGCTGGAGCCCAGGGTAAACACCAGGCCTTCCTTCCAGCCTGCAGGCCTGCCTGTCAAAACCAGCAGTTGGCTTCTACGATTAATCCAGGCCATTATGGAGAACTATTTGAAATACTGTTTTTTTTTTTTTTATAATTATTATTTTTTAATTAATAAAAATACAACTGTAATGATCTGAAATGATTACAATTTAACATTCATTAAAAAAAGTTTAACATTTCAGAAATTAGCTGAAATATCTGCTACTAAATCAAATACAAGGTTTTGTTATGACAATGAAATTTCTTGTGGAAAATTTGGTGGAAAGTGACCATAAACAACCAAAACCAAAGGTGTTTTTTTTTTTTATCACTATTGTATAAAATGTTTTCATTAATTCTACTAACCATCATATCCTTCCTATAAAATAAGGCTCCTGTGGAGCAGTTACCGTTTGTGACTGCACTGATTTAAACTAATAATCCATTATACTGCTTAAGAAAGCTCTGGTCCACCAAACCCAACCAGTGCTTCTCTACGGCTATGTGGCTGAGAGGATTCCCCAACTAGACTAAATAGTTTAGATTAGCCGAGGCTGTGTGCATTTACTAAGAGAGCGAGAGTGGCTTACCATAGCCCCTTACCTCAAAGTTCACAGTCAAGTGGTCTCCGTGTCATGACCAGGGACATTAGAAGGTCAGAGATCAGCAAAGGAACAAACACAAGCATTAGGAACACAGCTCTGGAGAGGAGAGTACCTCCTGTTTCTGAAGACCCTCCTCAGGGCAGAAGAGTGGGGATAAAGCCTTGGCTAAAATGGGTTGAGGTGTTTCAGTTCTAGAACTTACTAGAAAGTCTGCTGTTGAATTTTGAGACATAACTTTTTATTGCCCTGATTACTAATCTGTACTGAGGCAGAACAATACACAATACACGATACATAATTGTAACATAATACTTGGCAATGCAAAAATAAGACTATATGCATTGTTGATTCTGTTAATGGGAGAATTCTGTTAAGTGGCATCTAATGCAATGCCACTGTTCAGACATTAAACATTGCTTACCCTCAGTAATAGGTTGTAAAATAATATGGATTTTTTTTGTTTGCTATGTTAAAATGTCTTTTAAACTTTTGTCTTTTTCACAGGTTGAAAAGAGATCCCATGAGGAGTTTTTATAACATATTTTTATGAATTGTTTCGAAATTTGTAAACAAATTTTTGACACAATGACAACAATAGGAACATTACACTGCAACGGTCAACCGTACTGCAGCTGTTTTGACAATTTTGCTAAACGTCAGATGTACCTGATTTGCACGTCATGCAGGCATCCAGATATGATCCTGGACTAGACATAATCTGCACATCCAGCAGACATGTTTGCTGGGATGGACCCTCATGAATCAGATCAGGTTGTAGGCCCAGTGTATCGTCACACCCTTATTACACAGACAGAAATCAGGAGAATGAATGTAAAGGTAACATAATAGTTAAAGTAAACACTAGCTTTACTCAGGTTTGTTCACTTGACAGCCGTTTTTTTTATCCTAAAGGAGATTTTCGTATGGGGTGCTGTTTGTAAAAACAGCTTAACAAATTTAGAGGTGTCATTTTTTCATCATTTAGTGCAATGTTCACACAAAAAAAAAACAGTGTTACATTTTCTTGCTGTGTAAGTGTTAAATGTTAAATTCAAATGTTACATTAACTCTAAACGTTAAATCTAAATCTAAATGTTAAATCTTAAATCTTAAATCTAAATGTTAAGTGTAAATCTACATGTTAAATCTAAATCTAAATGGTAAATATATATCAATGTTAAATCTAAATCTAAATGTTAGATCTAAATGTTAAATCTTAAACGTAAATGTTAAATCTAAATGTAAATGTTAAATCTACATCTAAATGTTAAATCTAAATGTAAAATTTAAATCTAAATGTTAAATCTAAATCTGTCACTGGACATGATTAAACTAACCTATGTCTCCAGTTTTTAAGGCACTGATGACATTCTTACACTGTGTAAGTGTAAGTGATCTTTTGGTAGTAAACAAAATATCCATTCTTTTACCAATTTAATCCATTCTTTTAAATATCCATTTTAAATATCCAGTCTGTTATCCATCACCAGTATGTGTCTTCGATGCTAAAACATGACAAATACATGTAGTTAATAAATGTATAGAAATAGAACTTTTTTGTATTCTCTACCTCTGTTCTCAAACCATACAGCACATTACATCAGGTACATGCTCCTATCCACTGCCAAGTTTAGCATTTTTCCCTGGTTAAACAGGTGAAAGGTTGCGTTATGTGTCACATCTCATAAACTCATGTATCATCTATAATCATGTGTTTCCCTCTTGTAAATGTTACTTTGTCAGCCATTTGAGTAAAATTTGGCATTACGAAGTTTCAGACATCACTCGATTTGCGTGCACAAATATACTTTCAAATACCCAACTGCGTTTTCAAATGTGCAAATGTACAGTGGACAAGATTAGACTAAACTATGTCCCCAGTTTAAGGCACTGATGACATTCTTACGCTGTTTCAAATATACTAGGCAAGAACATTAACACTGCAACTTCCTGTTCAAAGATGCAATATAATCACAATATCTCTCACAATATTTCTCAATGATGTGACATGGGCGCCACATCATAGCACTTTTCAAAATCGTTCGTTCCCCAACCCCACCCACTTTTTGTTTTCAGCGCCCCTGTGCAACAAATTTTAAAATATTCATATTTTAATAAACTGATAAATAGGATAGGCTGCCAGTATGCTTTCGGATACCTCTATAAAATGAGAAATTCGCACATTAGCACACCACATACTAAACAGTGCAGTTTTAGATGTAGTTTAGATTTCAAACTGGAGGTCAAAACAAGCAGCTGCCAGTTCAGCTTGCTATGACAGTTGTTAGCTACAGTAGAGGATTTGGCCTCGAGGCGTGACTCGCTGTCACATGGAACCAGGTGAAAAACCACTCTTACCTTCACTAAATCTTCAATCTTACAAGATCAAATATTTACACATCTAGTGTACTCATAATCAAGAATGATCTATATTTATATTCAGCAAGACAGTGGTGGAGAGCCAAGTGGGCTCACAGAGAGACACTCTTTCTCCTAAACAATGAGGGCCCTTTATTAGAGCGAAAAGAAAAAGCAAACAGTAGGCTGTCTGTCAGCAACTGTTTGAAGCAACACGCAGAGACAAACACACACACTTGCACTTTCTTGCCTTGTCGTACTTATGGAACTTCACCAAATCTCTGCATGACTCAGCTGATCAAACATCAACACAGACGCTCCTTCTAGAGAGGTAAAAAAAAAAAAAAAGTAACAGCATGGCCTAATTCTCCACAAATGTCTTATTTTCCCTCACTGGCTCCTCATAAAGCCCTGCGAGAGGCCAGACACTCTGTAGCTCAGGAACTATAAACACCTCCACATAATCCTCTGCAGCCTCTTGTGAGGAAGCTCATCAGTGTGCATTGTGGGCAAGCTCATGCTGGCCACCCGTGCCACGGATGGGAGGACAGAGATAAACGAACAGTGGGGCGGGGCGAAACACACCGTCACACACTCAGACACACAAAGACTGCTCATTAACACTCCCTGTTTGAACAGGTGTCTGGTTGACATGAGTGTGTGCGTGTTCGATGGGTGGCAAAATGTCATCTCGTGCCTGAAGAAGGGTTTGAAAGGAAACTAGCTGCAAAGCCTGCTAGACATTTAATCCTGGATGACCACACTGTCTGCTCTGTGTTTACACTGCTCATGGGAGAAAAAAAAGTGGCTACGATATTCAACCAGTATCACACTGAGACAATGCACAGCTGAAAAGCAAGTGTTAAGCAGTTTTAGCTCCTGACAAAAGAAAAGTGAAAAAGTGGGCGGTCGATATTCCATCCTGAGGGCTCCTGGGCTGATCTTCACATTTGTTTAGAGGAACCTCAGGTGACAGACAAAATACACTGCAGAGGTTGTGTTGGACTTGTGTGTCTAATGTAGCATTAAAGGATCTGAAGGGTAAAGCCCAGTCCTGATTTCCATGTTAAAATAGTATTCAAATCAGCTAAGTGTTTGGAAATGAGCGTCTGATAACCAACACCTTGTCATTCTGTCTGCTCAGGTTATGGCTTGTTTCTCAGACCTAAGATAAGCATAACAACGGAGCGAAAAACCAAAGTCAAATCTCCAGACAAAGGGGCCCAAATCTAGCCAAGGGTCGTTCATATAAAGACCCACTCTAATTCTGCATATTGTCTACTTAATTTCTTGCTTATTGACAAGGACAAACTCCTCACTGACTGTTGCCTTATCGTTAGAAATGTCCAAAATCTCAAAAGACAGTATGTTCCTGCTCCCACCAGGAAAGTTAGCAGCACCCCCCAGGAGCAGGCAGTCAAGTTCACGTTCAGCTGGGCTGAGCCTTGGGCTCTTGGGAGCAACCATTCCACATCTGTCGTCTCCTTTCTCTCCCAGCCTTAACCTTCACCTTCCGTAGACTACTCCCTGACAAGATTGAGACGGCAGGTAAAACGAAAAGCTCGATCCTGATCACACCCTCGCCTCCAGTTAGGACACATAAGGTCAAAGGCCATGTGTGCACCTGTGATTTAGACCAAACATTGGACATACCACCAGCAAAGCTCCCTTTCAACTGAATGACTCAGAGCTGCTGCTGCCCCAGCTGAGCCACACACACCAGGAACATGTGAGGAACAGCAAGGGGAAGTTAAACCAGGGGAAATTAAACCATCAGACACTTGGATCTGAAGTAGACACATATTACATGAAATCTGTTTTAAATTGTTAGAAACTGCTTTCTCCCAGAAAGTGCTGTTGTTTTGTATGATCTTGCGCATATTCTTATAGATATTTAAGACAAAAAGGTCAGAATCACTCCAGCTTATGCAGGCAGTGTTCACTGCACTTTATTAAGAGCTGAGAAATAAGGGTACAAGGTAGATGCCAGTAGGACTGGTTCCATAACTTATCAACATTCAGATGTAGTCAAGCCAAGCAAAAGAGAAACCATATCAACATACTTCAGCCAAGAACCAACTTCAATATTTTTCTGGTATATTTTTCAAGGAAGAATAGTTTGAAGAACATTTATTTGTAATAGTAACCCAATTGTTAAAACACTAATTGGTCTGAATATGGCTTACTTGCACATAACTTAGTAACGATCAGAAAAGAGAGAGGTTTCTTTCAGCCACTTTTATCCTCATTTATAACCTCTACAGAGGCTAGGGGTTTAAAATATTGATGACTACTATTTGTGTTCTAAAATTCTGCACGTTGGATCAAAAATAGTGATTTAGTGCTCCTTAGTAAGGAAATACCTCAAACAAATTCTACAAAAATAACTCAAAGTGTCTCCTTTCTATCCTTGAAAATTCAGCCAAAGCCTGTGATAGTTTGTAGGCCTAGGTCTTTATAAATGGGTCATTTCTGGGTGAGACCTTGAGCTACACCCAATTCTCAAAAATATATGACAAGAGATTAATACATCTTAGTTTTGGACAGCCTACATCATCTTTTCTATGTATGGTTTAGGGTAGCATTTGGAACACTGAGCTGTGAAGGCTACTGCTTAGGAGTTCTGTACTACACTCAAAAATTAAAGAGACCGCCCCCTCATTAGCATCTCTCTCTTCATGTCTTGGAGGCTTCTGATGCCCCCTGGTGGCATGAGAAGTAATCACAATTGGGTCGCTAGTTTTGCAAGTGCAATATGCCTTTTTGACTACACTATCTGAACTGCAGCATAGTGCATCACTAATGTGTTCTTCCTGAATCATACAGCCCTAAGTCTTATTAAATTGCTCTTATAGGAGGTAAACGGATGTGAGTGAGAGGATTCTCTATGTGCGTATCATTAATTCATTTTTTTGTCCAACCGTTCAGTCCCTCCGCAGCATGGATGTCTGGTCAGTGGTGCGGCAAGCAGGATATTGTAGGGGAGAGAGACAAGAGACAGAAGGGAGAGTGAGCCAAGGCCAGGGCAGCTGCTGAGAGAAAGAAGCCCGACCAGACTAGCGTGCAAGCACCTATTTCTCTCCATCCCTCTGAATCCTCCGTCGCTCATGCTGGTGCTTGGTGATGACATACTTGAAGAACTCATAGACAGACCAGCTGATGGCTGTGGAGGGCATCTGGTAGATGACCCGCGCTTGCACGCCTTTGAAGTAAGCAGGCAGGCCGCCCAGCCTGTACACTGTCCTGAAGGCATGGGCCAAGCCTGAGATGTGTCCTCCGCTCTGGCTGACCGAATGCAGGGCCAGAGACTCCTGGGTGTTCAGCAGTGTCTTGCAAACGTCCAGCGGGGTGGTGGCCGCGGCAGCGATGGCACCGGCTAGGGCACCGGACACCATGTGTGAGGAGGGGTTGTATTGTCTGTGGGGGTTCAGCAGCTCTTGCAGGTACTCGTAGGTGATGAAGTGCAATGCTTGGAAGGGCACATTCATGGTGAGCTGCGTGGTGTAGCTGCGATAGAACGCCCCCGCACCCTCTCGCTGCCAAACACACCGCACACAGTCCAACACGCTACGGTATGGCGAGTTATACATCTGCATCCTCTGCTTCACCACTGGAGGGGGCCAGAGCCATGATCAGGTGAAGCACCAAGGGTCAGCCACAGCCGGCACAGAGGAAATAGAGAGAGGAGAGGGCCATTAGGTAAGTGACAAAAACATCCAGTCAAAACATAGAGGTCACAGCTGAAATACAGTAAGGCCATCAAAGGGATCATGTTTAGACTCATTAGAGGTTGTGTGGCCTGTTCCATCCGGACATGACCGGATCAAATAAATGGCCTTTTCAGCACAAAAGTTAAGGCAGTCTAGGGGTAACAGAAGAGCTAAAGCTGCACACATGATTCAAGGCAGCCGAGCAGGTGTCTACTGTGACCCTCAGACTGCCACCTGCACATGTAAGCCTGGATTGGAGCAATGCCAAGGCACTCCAGAAACAGCAAACTACTGAGGCCTTTGCCAGCCTCAGGCCACTTTTAGGCTTTCTAAATGAGAGCAGGATCCAACTGTAGTGCAGCTGTTAATTACAGCAAGGTCAATCTTGTCCCACAGGGCTGCTTCAACATGAGGCTATCCTTTGCTTAACTATTTGGTAGTCTGTAAACAGCTCTTTGTTGCCACCTGTTGTTGTGGAGGGCAGACCAATGTTTAATTCTGAATGCGCGTTAACACAGAACAACATTGTGACATTTATATATTCGCTCTAGCATGTAATCTAATAGAATTCTCAGCAGTTAGTTACATATACCTTCAGCAGGGTTCATGGCAGCATCGTGAAGCAGAGTGGCCACGCATCCTGCAGCTCCTGCAAAAATAAACTCTCAATAGTGAGCACCAATAAATAGACGGCAGACAGTACGAATCAAACAACAAGAATTGTTCAGATTGACATGGATCAGTGCCCTAACAGTAATACAGTCTGATCAAACAAGTCTCTGCTGACCACTGATAAAGCCAGCCACCAACAGCTCCAGCTGATCATAAGAAAGATTAAGAATTTGCTGAATGTGCAGCATGGAATGTGAATGGGGCATTGCACAGAAAGAACTATTTGTTCTCATACAGTCCCATTTAGTCTGGCCAACCACAACCCAGCAAACTTCCCAGAAGTTTGCCTCGCCAGTGACTCAGCTTTATTCTCTGCTTACATTATCACGAGTTGGGTAAACTTTGTGCAATGTTCTGCAAGTCAAAATTAGCTCAAGAACTAAAACTCTAGATGCTCCACCCAAGAAGAGTGGCATTGTCCGCACACTTGCATTGTTTTAAATGACTGAACATGTTGCCCTTTGACGCTGCAGCAAAACCTAAGCTGACAAGCATTCCAGAGGCTACTTACCTACTCTCCCCCTTACCTAGATAGAAAAAAGAGAGAAAAGAGAAAAGGCAGAGCAGCACCAACCATCAGTTATCTGTGTTACCCAGATAAAGAAACTCCAAGAGCTTAAAGTGCTCTATAAAATATAGGATTAAAGCGGAGGCACTGAGAAGTGGGCAGTATGGCAAAAATGATAAAACTGCAGTGCAGAACTGGCCAAGTTAAGTACCTAAATAAAACTAAAATAATAAATAACTGAGTCATTAGACCAAATTATGCCTCTCTGGGTAAAAGAGAAAGCTCTTAAATTGTACTGGCCAACCTTACTAGTTTCATAATCTTAATAGTTACGATTATGACATAAGAAACAAACTGAGAATTGAAAGTATCCCCAAAAGCAATGTAACCAAAACACTAGTAACAGAGTATTCCTCTGATTATATGGGAATATTTAAAACAACTGCGATGCAACCACAATTCTCTTCAGAACCATAAGTAGGCTCACTGAACAAAAACCATACATGATCCCACTGAAACCAGAGACTGACATCAAATAAAGAAACCCAAAGAAGACCAGGAAAACTAATTATAACATGCAGTTAAACTGTAAAAAAATCTCACAAACAACTGTTTACATAGCCTTTGAAGTAAAATATACCTAACAGATCTCGACTTTTGTGAACAACAGGAGGGCCTGGACCTTTGGAAAAGTTAAGAGTTACTACAGAGTTTTTTTCCCCCTTATATTACAGTGTTGTGATTTAGGAGAGGGGACACTCTGGGTTATTCTAGACTGTGGCCCCATCAGCAGAATGCCATTTCTATTGAATCACACGAAAGAAGTCAGCTGAGCCGCCACTCATGCTGCCAACTCACAGAGCTGGCTTTCCGCCTGACCACCAATTCACACTCAAATCCACGCTCAAATCAGCTTCTTGCTAATAATTACTCTGGAATGCAGAGCAATCACGAGCCTGCTGCTGCTCCATTTGACGGCCATCAACATGGAACTTTTCAGAAATAAAATGGTCATGTCAAGCTATTTTGTCTAGCAGCTAGGACACTTTTTTTTTTTTTGATCCAAGGGGGGGTGAGGGATGTGATATACCATTCGCCAAATGACTATTGGCTCCTGGGTGGATGACATCGCTGAGGGTCTTTTTTAGCTTCTCATAGCAGGCGAAGTAGAGTGCATGAGCTGGCCCTGCCCCCAGAGCCGTGGCATTCAAGCCTCTGATTGGTCTCCAGATACCTTCGGTTCTCACAATGCGCCACAGAGCATCCATCACATTACGGTAGCGAGCAGCTGGGTCAGGCTGTAAGCTCTGCATGCGGGTCTGCAAGACAACAGATACACTGATCAAACATCTGAAAAGAACACAACACATTATATTGCATTATTTGTAATTAGGACTGCTGAACTGCATTTATAGCAAATAAATAGAGTGGTACCATGGAACAAATCTGATTATTTGTGGTGACAGGACAACCACATTCCAGACTTAAAACATATCATTGAAATGAACTGAAATTAACTAAATATGATATCGCTTGTTGTCAGCAAGATGATCACAAGAGTCATGGGATCCCTTATGAAAGATTAATATGCATTAGATAAATCAACTTTAAACCATACAGGTATGAACCAAAATAAAACAGACACTTACAAATTGAAAACCATTGTTTTTCATGAAGGCTGGGGTTAGGGTCCATCTGATATACAGTACATATATGCTTTATCCCAGCTACTATACAACACTGTATGTTTGGTGTACTATGAGTGGTAGCCTTGAAACACAGTGCAGTTGTGACTATCCAGTGTAAACTGACAGGTTGATAGATGGAAAGATGATAGAAAGACAAAAACAATTACCTTTACTATTGACAGTGTTCTGTCCTGAAACAGTGACAGAGTGAGCTTATGTTTTTAATTTAACCTTTGTTATTGAAAAAGTGCACCCATACATTCAGAACAGTCAATGTTGAAATGTACTGCCCTTCACCATTACAAAAATGGAAAGCAAAAAAAAACAAAAACAAAACAAAACAGCAAAACGGCAACTTGAAATTGGCCTTGTATTTTGCATCCCAGACCCAATAAAGGAATTTTAGAGCACTGTGCTCAGAGGAATTATCTAAACTCTTCCTAAGCCTCTTTTCCCATGAGTGTTCCGTGTCCTTTACACACCCCACCAGCACACATTTGGCAAGCTACAGACACTATAAACAGCACCTGCAGCACTATAAACACTGCCATCCCTTCAAAATAACAATAAAGAGGATACAACATAAATCTAAGTAAACTAATTACTAGCTAGTGCAAAGGCACGCTTTCTTGTTTTGCATGTTAGCCCTAGTTAAAGGGCAATGTCAGTTTAGTTGTTTGCATGAGAATGAGCATGACTGGTCATGTGTTAAACATTAACAGTAGTATTCTATATTCTAAAAACATAAAATGTTAAAGCTTTGCTGTATATGCACACATGTTTAACTGGACTAACATGTAGATAGCAGCAGGAGGCAGCTGAAAAGGCAGTGTATTTTATGTTACTGAGCATTTTGTGTACATACACCAGCTACAACATTAAAACCATTGATGAGTAAAGCAAATGACAATACAAGCTCTTGGAGAAAATTGGGCAAGCATAAGGATCTGAAAAGCTTTGACAGGGGGCAAATTGGCCAAATTGTGATGCTGTTATGGCTAGACAACTGAGTCTTGTGTTCCTAGTATGCAGTGGTTAGTACCAACCAAAAGGAGTGCAAGGTCAGACAACCAGTGAACCAGCATTTGCATGGGGAGCAATGGCAAGCTCATCTGACCTGATCGCATAGAAGTAGCATAAAATGCTGAAAAAGTTGGCTATGACAGAAAGGTGTTGGAACACAGTGCACCAATTTGCTGGGTACAGGGCTGCATAGCTGCAGAACGGTCAGAGTGCCCATTCTGACTCCTGTCCATCACTTAAAATGCCTACACTTGAGAACTGGATCATGGAGCGTATGAAAAAAGTGGCCTAGTCTGATGAATCAAGTTTTCTTTTACATCATGTGGATGGTCGTGTGTGTGTGTGAGGGTGCTGGGGAAAAGACAACACAAAGATGCACTGTGGGACGAGGGCAACGTGGCAGAGGCGGTGTGATGGTCTTTGCAACATTCTGCTGGGAAACCTTGGGTCCTGGCATTTTAGCTGGACAAACTAGTCCTAACCGTGAAGGCCCCACCTCACAGCTTCTAGGTCCCTACTACTGGTCAAAGCTATTTTGGTGACACAAGGGGACCTACACAAAAGTAGGCCTGTGGTTTTACTGTAATAACTTACATGCTTTTCTGGCACCAGGTGCAGGAAATCTTGATGAGATTTCCACTCTAAATAAACACTGCATTGATCAGAGGCCTGATTCACCAAGGAAAAACTTGCAAAGGAACTTAAACACCAAGACGTTCATAAAAATGTCCATAAATGCATTAATTATGGCACAGTTCTCTTCCTATGCTTTGTCATTTATCCCATATACAGCACATATTGCTTAAGTTTTAAAATTTGTATTAACTGTGTTTCAGTTCAATCTTTTCAGTGAGCAGCAAAATGGGAAAACTTATTAGACGCTAGAAGCATATACCATAATTGTGGAGTGATGGCGGAAAGCAAGCGGCAAGTCCAAGAAAATTCTGAGGCTGCTGTAAAAAAAAGCATTAAAAAAAAACTTATCTTCACGAATAGAATATCTCCTAAAAGAAAAGTTATGGGAAGTTAAGGGAAACAAAAAATCTAGTTTAGAGTTAAAGAATAGCAATGTATCTTAACTTTTTTTCTTAAGAATGAAGTGGAACCCCACCTTAAAGAATATTTTAATTCTTAAGAGTTTTGTAAATCTGACCAGAGGTCGGTCGTGCGGAGTGCACTTTGTTCTCATACAGGGATGATACAGTTGATACAGTTTAGCTGCGGAATGTACTACCTGCAATGACACATCCGCACCTTATATGGCCCGAGGCCTGGGCATGTTACAGCAGAATCAAGTACAACGACTGTGTCTGAGCTTCCGTAAACCAGAGAAATGAGGAAATCAGCGTTCAAACAGGAAGAGGCAAGATTTGCCAGGAACATAAGGAAACAACAAATCTACAAAGTGTTGATATAGTTTTCATACTGAGATCATAAATCTCAAATCTTCCTCCTAACCAGTGTTTCCCAGATCACAGTTCCGAACTCTCTTGCTTTAAAAACTCTGGGTTAATAATTAGCCAATATTGGAGTTGTGAAACATTGCTTTAGATCATACAGGCCTAAAGATGCTCACATGCCCTATGGTTTCCAGCAAGACAACACAAAAACTAAAAGGAAATCAGAGCTACTGTGCTAGAACAGTAACCTTTGACTGGACAGCAAACATAACCCTTTCTGTATGTTTGTCCTACACTCTCACTCTGACTGCGATGTCCCAACCACTGGTGATTATTCAAGGTCTGCTGAGCACAGACATCAAGTCTTCCAAAAACAAACACACCATTCACCCAATCATCAGCGCTGATCTACTGTAAATGTAAATGCTGGAATTATTCAATTGCGATTTTTATGAATAATGGACTCACAATGACAGCAACATATTTAAAAAAAAAAAAGGAAAATATAGTGATACCCTACCTATGTATGTAAAATTACAAAAGTCTCTAATGATGAAAACTGAATAAAATACTAGGGATGCTCCGATCAGGATTTTTGCCACCGATACCAAGTGCCGATTTTTTGTTTAGGTGATCGGCCGATACCAATGCCGATTCTGATGCCTCAAGTTTATATAACTGATATGTAAGCTCTCTGATCACCATTAACTTTTT
>JBBIGA010000146.1:15547695-15558037 GCA_037576975.1 Alestes dentex
CGTCCTCATGCATTGACGTCATCAATTGTGATCGGTTCCTAAGATCGGCCAAGTTTAACGAGTACCGATCGAGTCATTAAATGTGATTATCGGCTGATACCGATCTTCGGCCGATCGATCGGAGCATCCCTATTAAATACCAATTTCATTAACAGGTGATAACTAAATGTCGGTTTGTTTACATCATTTATTTCATTCATTGAAACAACATGAGTAGAATTAGTGTTTGGCCTGTTTGGTAGTGGTAGACAAATGTCTACTCCATTTCTTTACATAATGTTCAACAGAAATGAAATTTGTTTAACCAGTTGCTAGTTCACTAATGTACACAACATAGTTCATGGTTTAATGACTTTTCAGAAAGCTACATTAGCCAAGTAGTAAGATCCACAGCTGTGGATGACAAGAATAAAACATGCTTTGTTCTAAAGGAACTCTTCAAGTCATTCTGACAAAGCCAGGTGAAGCGCTTCTATAAGTTCTCTTCAGTCAGGTCAGTCCTCCACTGCTTATAAGGAAATAGGACCTTACAGTAAGACAAGGATACATCTTCCTGCACTGAGTAAAATATAGCCAACATCATTACACGAATATGCAAAGTGTAGGGAAAAAAACTAGATGAACTGTATTTTGTGCAATGTGTTCTGTGCTCTGTACTTCAACTGTGTCATTTTCAAAACATTGCTTATGTTATGACTGCAAAGACACACAGAGACATGAACAATATAAATTAAGTCTAAATAAATTCAATAAAAATCTGAAAAAAAAACCCCTAATATGAAAAACACTATGCTATATACATAAACACTGAGTTTAAGTACTACAGATAAATAACTTTGTTACATTAAATCTAATGACACAGATGGTAGTTATGAGTATATGTACAAACTTCTATATTTATATGTTTGTATTATTTGTATAGTGTCCTTTTCATTGTTTTTATTGTATGGTTATGCTGCTTTTTCTCCATTTGTACTGTCCACTGCTGCCATAACAATGCAAATTTCCCCACTTGTAGGACTAATAAAGGGTTATCTAATTATTTTATCTTGTAAGTAGTGATATTCACATGGTAAGACTATTTCACATAAGATGTTGCACATAATTAAACGATATAGCACCCATGTAGAAAACCTCATAATGCAGGCCTACAGGTGAGTTAACTACAGTATCTACAGTACAGTATGTTTAGCTGCTCACTGCTGTGACGGACCCTGCACTTGAAGATCCCGCCTCCTGAGCAGGCTCATGTGATTAGCTTCTGCAAAGCCTGGTGGGTTGGGAAAAGGCTCCCACGTGTGACCTTGCATGTTAGCTCGTAGCCAGTTGCTAACGCGGCCATCAAACTAATACAGGCTATATCTAGGATTAATAATAATAATCAATATATAATTAAACCTCCAGAACACCCTAGTAAGACAGTATCACTACCTAAGTGTCCTCACACTGGCCCTGGAGCTCTGTAAATTGGTTAGATCATTCCAACAGGGTGGCTAGCTGCACAGATGGACTGAGGCGTAGCTAGATCTCCTCTTCAAGTTTAAAGTTGCTGTAATCAGATCTGCCACTCTGAGCAAATCTGATCTTCCTGAGGCAACAACTTACAAAAATAAGAGTCTAATAAGTTCATCAGAGGTATATCATTTACTCTAATCATGCATCCTTGTCATTTAGAACTTAACTCGCATTTGTCTTGATTACTAGGCCAAAACTTTGTTTTCTAATAAAAAAAAGCAAGGGAATATTATGAGAGAAAATCTTCAACACAAGATCTAAAGTGTTACCAAACAGTACTTTGATAAGGGAAGCTTGCTTGCAACCTGGTTAGTTCATTCGACCTTGCGTAGCTAGAGAGGGGGACTAGAAGTTTGAGCCTGCTGGCCTAAGGTTACATCTAACCTTCCTGATGCGACAGCTTACAAAATAAGTGTCTAGTAAGTGTATCACTGTATAGCCCATCATGTGCAACCTTGTTGCATTTTAGTTACAACTTGCATGCTGGATTAGTAGGCCAGAGTATGGAGTAGAGGGGTTGACAGCTGCAAATCCATTGGCACAACCTGGAGAACTTTAAGAGGAATGGGTGAGGTTACCTTGACACAGTCGATGGGGAACATGAGGCAGTGCTCCATGATGCCAGCCACGGCCCCTGCAAGCATGTAGGTGCTGGTTGAAGCCCCCTGTGGCAGACCTTCATAGTCAGGTTCGGGGAGATCTGATACTTCCTGTGGGCCATAGACCTGCACCGTGGTGACTTCACTCTCTCCTGGGATTCGTGGTGACAGAGACCCCACGATGCCCTCCGAAACGCCCCAGATCCTGCCACCGAGCCAACGGATCTCTGCCCCCGCGGAGGCGCCTGCCACGGCCGCGTCTCCCCCCGGATTCTCCGCGCTCACCCGCCCCCTCCTCACGAACCCGTCCGCTTCCATCGGCAACCAGACTCACAGCCCTCCGGTCAGTAGAGCCTCTCCCGGACAATTTCCAGCAGCATCCGTGGGCCTCACATTAGCAACCGGCCAGATGTTTACACTCCCCAGTCCACACATACGGGGACACACACTCTCTCCCGTCCCGGGTGGATGGCGTAGAGAAGCAGGACGTACAGGCCGTGGTCACGCCCACCCCCAGCGCTTCTGCTCTCTGATTCGCCAAGAAAGCTATCAATCAAATTTCATAAGGCTTGTTTTATAATTCGTCCTGATTCAGGGAGAGTCCCAAGAGAAACGACAAAGACAGTAGGGTTGTAAAAGTTCGTTTTACGCACACAGGAGATGACAGGAAAATGGCAGATGTTGATTTAAAGGAGTGAAAGGTGGGGTGGAGATATCTGAGTCGGTCCTGGGGTCAAATGAGCTCAGACTGCATTAGAAGCCAGTTTCTGAGTTTTAAATATGTTTAGAGTTGTTTGTGTGGTTTGAGTCAGATTATGAAGGGAATTATGTGGTTTCCTCAGCACTTACTTGTCAGCTGGTGTCCTAGCGGTTAGGGAGTTGCCCCTGCAATCAGAAAGTTGCGGGTTTGAATCCCAGGCCTGCCAGTGGCACCACTGTACTACCCTTAAGGTGCTGCTCCCCAGGCTGCCCATTGGTTCACTTGGTGAATGAATTAAATGCAGAGAACTATTTAGTGCCATTCACACTGTGTGGTGGAAACTCTCCCAGTTAAGATCAAAATCAGAAAACGTATTGATCCCGGAGGAAATTGCTTATGTTACGACTGCACAGTCACACAGAGGCACAAAGACAAGAACACTATAAAGTTTCAGTGAAGTCAAATGAAAACTCTGAAAAATATCCTGTACAAAATGTACTATGCCCTGTGCTATCAATTCAAAATGCTGAGGTCAGTAAAGGAGGCGAATGATCCTAACTTTAAGATTCTCTTGGGATACTGGGCCCAGGCTGAAATCCCATTCCCAGAAATTGTAGGTTAATCCATAGAAGCAAAAAATACTTCACCACACTGGGCACATTACTCATCTTCAAAGCGTACATTTCTAATGTACAGATGAACATGAACAGCATATTATTTGGAACACAGAGTCAGCAAAGGCCTTAGTACTTGAACATATCAGTATTTAGTACTTGAATGTACCTTTAAATATTCCATCTTTAAACACAAGTTCCATCTTTAAACACCATTTACAGTTTCAAATGCATGCACAGGTATAGCAATGTGATGGCAGACATACATTTCACTAAAACACCTGCAGAAGATAATATATTTCTATTTTGTATTTTGAACTGTAGTTATAATAGGATTAGACTATAAGTAGCTGAGGTGCATTTTGGTATGATTATGACTTCTTTGCATTTTCTTTCTTGTTTGTTTTTTTATTCATGATTCTATGACCAGAAAAAAAACAAACACTTCTCTAAAACTCACATTAAGAGTTTATCCAACAAACAATTCAACATCAGGTTAATTTTTGGAATAGAATAATGTAATTTCAAACCATTATAATGGCTATCAGTATTAATTTATTTTTGTTTATTTGTTTGTCAGTTTGGAGGTGACAAACAACTCCAAGTTGCTCCAGGGAGTCCCCTGTAGTTAGGGAATGGAAGTCACTTTGGATAAAAACGTCTGCTGAATGCTGCAAGTGTAAATATATGATAAAAACAATATTAGACTAAATGCACGTATTAATATGAATTATACAAAACAGGAACAACACTAGGAAGTTGTATCCCATTGGCAGATATAGCCAAGTAATCATAATCTTGCTCTGTGATATTTCAGATCTCTCTTTGGGGTGGAAATGATCTGAGTTGCTCAATAATGAGCTGCCGTAATCTTGTTTCATGCAGGGCCATTTTCAGGTAATGTGAGTTTAGTTTTACCCTCACTGTTAAGCGGGAGTGGTAGACTGTGGTGTTAAATTTCTGCCGACCAAGGGAATGAAGTGTTAATTTTTGCTTACAAGAACAAAATCTGCCAGACCTGATCAAATTAATGTTGATTGTGTGTTGTCCAGATGCGTTCCTTCAAGGAAAGCCAAGCTGGGATGTATGTAGAGTAATCCCTCTTCCTTGTTCCTAATTCCCTTACTATGTACAGTGATAGAGGTGTCGGGAAACCCTAGAAGGTTAATTGAGGTCTACTTCATTTTTCCCCCCCAGGAGCCTCTGAATCAATACAAAATTTTGGAATTGTTTTTCACAGCATAAGCAAAACAAGTGGAAGTTAAAGGATATTGTATTCTGTTTCACAGCAGTTTTACATGATGCAGATTGAAGCCAAGCGTAATTCATTTACCCCCCCTCCACCCCCACCTGCTGTCATAATTTTGTGTTACTTGAGAAAAACATATCAAACCACTAATCCCATTTTAAACTGCTGCTGTTCGGTTCCTCTAAAGGCTGTCCACTGTCCCATCAGTGTGACTTTGACGTATGACCTCTTATCTCATTTTAAGATGTAGAACCACTTACAAACTCTTAGGGCAGGCCCTTCAGTCAAGATGATTTCTGTTGGCAGAGAGGACCATCTCAAAGCACTCCTTTCAATTGGAAATCATTACAACTGTATTTCACCTGCTTCTAGTGCGGGGAAACATCACATTTTCTGTGATTAATTACAGACTCACCCAAAACAAAGAAGGGTCCATACAGTGTTTTAAGGATAGGTCACAGATCATAAAGATCTAAATTCATAAAATACCACTCCAATTACTCCACCAAAGAAGCAAGTTTATGTTCATTTACAGAACACAGCTGTTGTTAGATAAAGCTGCTTTAATACTACCAGGTTTCAAAATAATCTGTGATTTGATATCAGATTTCAGTACCTCGGCAGTCAATCTTAATCTTCAGTGTGTCAGTCACCATGTTTGTTCCAAAACTATGTGGACAAAAGTGTTGGGATGCCCGACAATTACAGCAACAGGGACCTTACTGACATTGCGTTCAAGTACATAGACATTAATATGGAGTTGGTCCCCCCTTTGCAGCTATAGCAGTGTCCACTCTTCTTAGAAGACTTTCTACAAGATTTTGGAGTTTCTGTATGAATTTGTGCCCATTCATTCTGTAGAACATTTATGAGGTCAGACACTGATGGACAAGAAGGTCTGGCTTGCAATCTCTGTTCCAGTTCATCCCAAAGGTGTCAGATGGGGTTGAGATCAGGGCTCTGTGCGGGCTAGTCAAGTTCTTCCACACCAAACTCATCCAACCATGTCTTTATGGAGCTTGCTTTGTGCACAGGAGCACAGTCATGCTGGAATAGAAAAGGTTCTTCCCCAAACAGTGTCCACAAAATGTCTTAGTGTGCTGAAGCATTAAGATTGCCCTTCACTGGAAGTAAGAGACCAAACTCATATCCTGAAAAACAGGTGTGCTCCAATACTTTGTCGATATAATTTATATATCAGATCACGATTTGCTGAATTCGGAGTCAACATCTTCAACTGTTTGTCATGTTCCTCAAATCATTTCTGAATATTTTTTGCCGTTTGGCAGGGCTCATAATTCTGCTGAAAAAGGCTAGGGTATGCCGTTTCCATGAAGGGGTGTATCTGGTCTGCAACAATGTTTGGGCAGGTGGTACATGTCAAAGTAACATCCACATGGACGACAAGACCAAAGGATTCTCAGCAGAACAGGCATCAGTCCAGGCTACCTTTTTCCATTGCTTCATGATTTAGTTCCAATGCTCAGGTGTCGACTGTAGACACTTTCAGAGAAGGACAGGGCTCTGTATTGACACTCTGACTGGTCTGAAGCTACGCAGCACCACATGCAATTCACTGTTTGTTCTGACACCTTCCTGTCACAGCCAGCATGAACTTTTTCAGTAATTTGTGGTACAGTAACTCTTCTGTGGGACTGGACCAGACAGGCTAGCCTTCACTAGGCCTCCGATGACCCTGTCGCCAGTTCTCCGTTTGTCCTTCCTCTGACCAACGCATACCAAAAACAGCCTAAAAGAGCTGCCATTTTGGAGATGCTCTGACCCACAATTCGGCCCTTGTCAAAGTCGCTTAGATTCTTACACATCAGCTTCAGGAGCTCTCTGTTCATTTCCTTGCTATTGTTAAAAAATAAATAAAAAGATGCTTCATCTTTCAGGAATCTATAACGTTTCAGTATTAATACTGATATAAATTTTTGAGGTCCATATTATTAGGATGTTCAGACTTATTACAGTAATGATGCAACTAATTGGAGTTATTTTTTGTCTTGGACTAGACTTGAACTGCATCATGCAAATATGTCTGTAAAATTTGCTTGATATTAATCGCCCCTGACTACTTGTTCCGTAGAGGTTTTACTCCACCTGCTGGAAGCAGTTATGCAGTTTAATTATTTGGCTGATTTGGCTTGGTTGCTTGTACTGCACTGCCCCTTAGTGGACACATTCCGAAAATGACATTCAGCTGAACATCTTGCGCTTCAAAAACAAGAGAAACACACAAAAAAACAGATCTTTACAGAATGGTAAAAATGAATTATGTGTTTGAAATGGTTAGCAGTTGGCCAGCTGGCATAGTTTCGCAGAAGTTTTACCGATGTTTTCTACTGAGTACAGACTCTGTTCTTATTGCATTTGGGCCTATTGCATTTGGATCGTCTCATTAAAATCCCAGTGAGCTTTCCGTGCTTGACTGAGGGGGGATAATCAGGACACTCTGCGGAGGCGGGGTCAGGTTGTGGGAGGTCTTGGGGAGAATGTGCTCTCTCTCTCTCCCTCTCTCTCTCTCTCTGTGTCTCTCTCTCTCGCTCTGTGGGGGAAGTCGTTATGGCTGCAGCCTGCTCTCGGAAAGCTCTGGTCTGGGCTGGGGCAGGGTCAAGGGCCAGTCACAGTCACAGCAGAGCCCTCAAACCCCAGTATGACGCCGTGATTGTTGGAGGAGGTAGGCTGAGCTCTCAACTTTACGCAGGGCTGCAACTCTACACTTGCACAGAGCGGTATTTGCAGGGGCGTAGCTATCGAGGAGGCCCCCTTTCACCAGTCTCTTGTACTCAAGCTTGTGCAGCTACTGTATTAAACGTTAGTGTGTCTCTCATTGCATTGCGTTCATTGCTTGGAGGCTTTGCTGTTTGAAAAATCAGCAGCTTAGTAAAGCTTACTACGCCGATCAGCCTGCATTATAAAAGAGCCCAGACAAACTTTGAACCCATCTTTTTCTGCTGATAACTTGTAGCAGCAGGTAATAAGTAATGGAGTCTGTGAAGCAGAAACATGCCTAACCTTAAACCTCTTTGTTTTTTTTTTACTTAGGGCACAATGGACTAATTGCAGTAAGTACATATTGGATTAAATATACTGTGTACCCTAGTTGTAAATGATAGTTTTGCTTGCACTCTGGACAATTAAGGATTTCATTTTTCCAGTCAGCTTATCTGCAGAAGGGAGGACTGAAGACAGCTGTCCTAGAACGCAGACATGTCCTTGGTGGAGCTGCAGTATCTGAAGAGATAATTCCGGGTATGTGTCTGCACAATATTTCAGGGTCAAAACCATGTTTGTCAAAAGCCATCTTATGCACATAAGAGTGAGTGACCCCCCGCACCCCCACCCCCCCAGGGTTTGTGAACGAATGGCTGAAGATGGTTGACAATGCTTTCTTTTTAACTGACAGTTTTATTGGCATTTCAGCATAAACAGCTTAACAAGATTTGCATGAAAATGGAAATGTTATACTAAAAACTGCAAAAGCAAAAAATGATATTTAAAAAGTTAACAGTTTTTTTTAAGATAACAGTCTGTTGAGTTAACAGTTCTCTAGAGAAAGTTGTCTTTCAACTTTTTCAGGTCATTATCTTCTTGTGGGATCGACTGTCAAGCTATAATCCTGGTAAAAAGTCATGTCTCAGAGATATTCTATGATAATCATGCTCTCATGCCAGCACAGCTGCAGCAGCTCATATCAGCCCTGCCTATCCAATACATTTGCCACACCTCCTTCAAGCATATGTCCTAACAAGCATAAGGCAAAATCTCAGACTAAAGGCTCAATGATCAGCCACAGGATAGGTGAAGTGAGTAACATTAATTATCTTGTTACACCTGTCAAGGAGTGGGATATGTTTAACAGCCAGTAAAAAGTGCATTGCAGCTTTTTGTGTTTGGTATTGCATAGGCGCAGACCAGTCAGAGGGCCCATGCTGACCCCTGTCCACCGTTAAATGCACCTACAGTGGGCATGTTAGCATCAGAACTGGACCATGGAGAAATGGAAGATGGTGGTCTGGTCTGCTGATTCTCATTTTCTTTTACATCATGTGGATGCCCGGGCACGTGTATGTGTGTTATCTGGGACAATGTTCTGCTGGGAAACCTTGGGTCTTGGCATTCATGTGGATGTTACTTTGACACGTACCATCTACCTAAACATTGTTACAGACCAAGGACACTCCTTTATGGCACTGGTGTTCCCTAAAGACAGTGGCCTCTTTCAGCAGGGTAATGCACCCTGCAACACCTCAAAAATTGTTCAGGAATGGTTTGAGGAAGATGGCAAATTTCCCAGATGTCACTCCTGTCAAGCATCTGGACAAATAAGTCCAATTCATTAATGACCCACCTCACAACCTTCAAGACTTAAAGGGACAGTGGTTAATGTCTTGGTGCCAGATACCACAGCAGACCTTCAGAGGTCTTGTGGAGCCCATGCCTCAATAGGTCAGAGCTGTACTGGCAGCACAAACGGGGCCTGTACAATATTAGGTGGTTTAATATTGTGGCAACTCTCTTCTTTATTCTGGTCGTTTCAAAATTTCATCAGCTACATAAGTCACACAAAAAAATAAAGATGCACATTTCTACCGAAGATGTCTTGGCTGATCAGCATTTGCATGAAAAGGAATTGTGTAAATGGGATCTTCTGCCAAACTTTCTCAAGGCCTAATTCACAGCAGCCATTAAACATGCCAGTGGCATTGGCAGCCCATTTTGGAGAATCATCCAGTGCTCTGCATAGTTACAACATTACTAAGCTCCATATACACACATACCAAATAAATTTATTCAGTCTCATGTTGAAGTCAAACATCTTTCCGTAGTTACCTCAAGGACTAGATTCATTGCATCTTTCTAGGGGAGGCT
Source organism: Alestes dentex (assembly GCA_037576975.1). Lineage (NCBI taxonomy): Eukaryota > Metazoa > Chordata > Actinopteri > Characiformes > Alestidae > Alestes > Alestes dentex. Next base: position 15,557,251 of record JBBIGA010000146.1, read on the forward strand.
CCAAACTATAGCAGAGACCTGATGCATTGGGTGCTCATGACCTAAGAGCTAAACTAACGGCTTTCTTCATGCATGTTCTCAATACACAGGTTTTCATTTTTCCAGAGCCTCCTATCTCCTGAGTTTACTGCGTCCTCACATCTATAAGGATCTGGAGCTGAAGGTACCATTTTCTGTGCTTTTTGTAATTACAATTAAAAAAAGTGTATTTGTTGATGATAACACCTCATAGCTGACATGAACGAATTGTGTTGCATGAAGTGGGTGGCACTTTACAATGACACAGTTGTAGAATTAAGTGGCAGAAAAATATGTGAGTGTATTTGTAAAGGTGTTTGGCAGATGGTTACATGTTTGGTTGATGAAAACTATAATATAATTTTAGCAGAGAGTGTCTTCTGGCAGAGGCTTAGGAGTGCATTTTTTATATCCAGCGCGCCCAGCAAGTGGCAGCCTGTTAAGGGAGCTCTGGTCATTGTTGAGCTCCTTCATTTTTCCTTTTTTTTATTGTCTTTCCAAATTTTCCACTTGTGGGACTAATAACGGTTATCTTATGTAAAAAACACATAAATAAATGTGTATGTGTGTATATATACATAGTAGGGCTGGGCACGTTAACACATGCACAGACCTACTGTATTTATTTTGTTTATTACTGCCATAAATCAGAAAGAACAACGGAACATCTTGCAAGCAGAGACATTGAGCTGTTAGCCATTAGCATGCGACCGTATTACCTCCCCAAGGAATTCTCGCATGTTATTGTGATAGGGGTGTGTGGAAGGAG
>JBBIGA010000146.1:15589027-15607309 GCA_037576975.1 Alestes dentex
TTTTGAAAGAAACCAAAAGTAGTTCCATATAGCATATGCTATAGAAGTACTTTTGGTTCCTTAATTAAACTTTTAAAGAACATTTTGGCACTTGGAAGCGTTCAAAGTGTAAGTGAACAGTCTCACCCCTGGCTGAGATCCACACGGTTGTTTTCTGTTGAATCACGCAGTGAATGAGGCAACTAATGAGTGAAGAAACCTCAGTAATTAGCAGTCTAAATGCCTCTCATTTCACTCTCCAGGAGCCTCACTCGGAGCAGCCATGTCGCTGGGCCTGTATCTCTGCCTGACCTCTCTCCTGCTCCTGCGCATGCACGCGCTCCCCCGCTCGGGCGGCCGCTCTCCGCGCGCCCCCACCGCTAAAGTGCGCCTGGCTGGAATCGCGCGCAGAGAGAACGAAGGACGAGTCGAGGTTCTCCACAACAGCACGTGGGGAACCGTGTGTGACGACGAGGTGGACATTAACCTGGCCACTGTAGTCTGTAGAGAGCTGGGCTTTCAGAGCGCACTCACGTGGGCGCACAGTGCCAGATATGGAGAGGGAGAGGGTGAGTGGGTGACTGGATATACTGAATACATTATACTACACACACACACACGGTTATACATGTGTATGACACACATAAACACACACACACACACACACACACACACACACACACACACACACACACGTATATTTATGTTTATAAAATATTACATTGCTAATATGATCATTGTACGATAATATGTATATCTAATCTATTCTATGTAGTCATTAAACGTAATGTAAAAACGTGTTGGAGAGAAAAGTTGAAAAGTAAAGAAAGCATTTTACACTGACCTGCCCTTCCCTATCATTTAAATTTAAAGGCAGCAGTAAAGTAGTAAACTAAAGCAAGTGCAACACTTGCTGGCAAGACAACACTGTCATTAAAACTAAACAAAGGCTTCAGTCAGCCCATCTAACAAATACTGTACATTCACTCAGGGGGCTCTTAAGAACCTCCCCTGAATCCCTTAAGTTAAACATTTGCTTTTAAAGTCTTTATGGAGACATGCATTGCTTTTTCTTCATTGCACTGGATGACATCATGTCTTCAGATGTTTTTATTGTGCTCATTAATTTTTCTACTTTGCCATACATAAGAGAGCCTAGCTGGTGCAGATGTTAATTCTTTATCTTTTTTGCACGTTTCTAACATACCCCAGGTCCCATTTGGATGGATAATGTGCGCTGTGAAGGTACAGAAAGGTCCCTGAAAGAATGCAAGTCAAATGGATGGGGTGTCCATGACTGCAAACACTCTGAGGACCTGGGGGTGGTGTGTAGTCCTGAGAGGAGGCTAGACCAAGTGCATCCTGGAGTATCTAGAAGAGGACACACCATTGCCCTTAGACCAAATATTTCAACCTCAAACCGGTGGCAAGACATTTACTCCAATGCAAGGTCTCCTTCTTCATGGCATGGCAACGCACACCCACAAGACTTCTCGACACAACAGTTTTCCAGACAGCAGTTACATTCTCCGGTAAGCAGTCAGGGAGACAGGCAGGTCCCTGCAAGTCCTGTGACCCCTGCTGCAAGGATTACCTTCAGAACAAGCCAGAGTTGGAATTAGAGTCGCTCTAGTTTTCATTCTCTACACGTATTTAGGTAGAAGAGTTAATGAATATGTTCAGACATCATTTACAGGCATTCAGCCTAGTTCATTCCAGTTCTGTTTTCAAATGCCTCTGTAAAGTACTCAGTTGTGAATGTTCTTGACATGAATGCTGAGTTGTGAAATGACGGCACAGCCAATCATATTCCTGTAATAATACGATGACAGTGTTTAAAAACGAGTCACTCTGCCTTCATGCTCTTCTTTCCCTTTTCCTCCCTTTCTTCAGTCTGCCAGTAAGGTGAGAATTGAAGAGGTTCGTCTTCGGGCTGTTTTGATGGTTACCAAGAAGCGAGTGCTGGTGACGGAGGGCGTGGTGGAGGTGAGGCATGCTGGGAGATGGCGGCAGGTGTGTGATAAAGGCTGGAGTCTGAACAGCAGCAGAGTGGTGTGTGGCATGCTGGGATTCCCTGACGCAGCACAACCCAACATGAACACTTACAAGTAGGTCCTTCTTTTACCAAATACCACTCTACAGTGTTCCTCACACATTAGGATTACATGATCGATCTATGCGACTGGAACAGATTATGTCTACTTTTATTTCTCAAATCACTGAAATGTACATTCTGAGTGAGGGGATTGTGTTTCAAATGCAAGTTTGTAAACTATTGAAGTCAGGCTTGTTCACCCAATTAGCAAGTATTGTACATTCATTTAGACCTTACTAGCTTCATAATAACCTTGATGCCCATGAGTATTTACGTATTTATGTAATATTACGAATTCAGATGTTCTGGAAAGAGCACAATGTGGTTTCCATTAAGCAGTTATTCATTCGAACATCAACCAGTAAGTCAGGCTGCTGATGAAAGATGTGTAGTGGAGTATTTGGGAGCACACATACTGTACAGTATTCTCTTGTCACCTTCTCTGTTTGCTGGAGCAAATCTTTTGTTTGGCTTATCTTCTCTCTGCGGGCATCTCTTACAAGCCTGAGCTCTCAGGCAATGATTAAAAGATCTCTGCAAACTTACTGATGGTATCTGCACACCCAATTCTAGAGATGAAATGTCTGGCTTAAAGCCTTTAGGTTTCTGTTAAAAGATCTAATATTCCTGTTGATTGTTCTTGCAGAGCGGCTTCAATCTAAAACCCCAGAAAGTCTTTTAGTGCTGACAGCATCCGTTTATTGTGCTAATGGTTTTACTATAGATCTCCCTCATGACTTTCCTTTTCAAATTCGGAGCTGCTCCCTCCACTGTGTTTACTGCTTGGTGATTCTGTGGGCACAGACCTTGTGAAATTAAATGATGTTTTTAGTATGTATTGTTCACAATGATACGTGACTGTACAGTCGACCTGCCAGGGGTGGTACGGATTTGAGGTTTATGAATGAAGAAGCAGCAAGGCTGATTCAGAGACTTGTTCCCAAACCATATAGAAAGGTATTCTGTGCATTTGGACATCAACGTTAAATAATGCACTCTACAGATCTTGTTTACTCTTAAAGAGTTGCTCTGCCTTGACCTCAGCCATTATGAGTTCTATAAGGATGTCTGGATCCGCTTCATGCTTATTTTGGTTATGAGAAGAGTGGGCTGTTCAGGTTCCACAGCCCAGACTACTGAGAGCAATAAAATCCTGCTCATTCTGTTACTGCTACATGCTCATCCCTCAGACACACACAGAGTGTCAGCATGAAAGTGATGTAGGTTGGACTGCTGAGCGGTCCCACCGCTTCAGGAAGGGATAGTTAATTACAGGTTGGTGGTGCTGTGGTTCAAGGTGATACTGTCAGCACAAAATTGATGTCGGTCTGGTAGTTATAGCATATCATCGCTGTCATGTCAATCCTCATTATTTTTCACACCACTTGAAAGCGCCAGCCGCTCTTAACACTGTGAGAAAATGTTTTGAACAAATGGACCAGCCGAAATGATAAAGTACTTGGGACTAAATTTCTTTACATTAATGTAAAGTCAAGAACATTTACTGTATTTTACATTTACCAGTTTTGTTTATGACAGTGGTTATATGCCTGGAATATGTATGTGTATTTCTATGTCAGTTATTTGCCATGCTTTGAAAGATGAGCAATTCAAGAGAATTGCCTGTCGTGCATAAATCACGTATTATGTTCAAATGTTGCCACTCTCCAACACTGAGCCTTAGTTTCAGTGAGAGGCTTGGATTGAATCTGAGCCAGAGTTAGAAGGATGGAAAGCATGTATGCCCTGAGCCAATCCTTGTTCTTAAAAGTTTTATTTTTTAGCAACTCAGATTCAATTAAAAAGTTGTGTCCTTTTAAGGCATAGTCTCAGCTGAAAGGTTACGCCTGAATCCTTTTTTGTAAAAGTGGCAAATTAGATTGGGTTAAAAGTTGGAAGACATCTTTAGGCCCATTTGAGTGAGCTCTGGGGTCCTCCCAATGGCTAATATATACATGTGTGCATATGTGTACAAGCTTGAGTGGCAATCTGTGGGACTGTGGTGGCCCCAGAACCCTCCTACAGCGCCACATGGTCAGGAAATATATTTTTAGTGCTTTAGAATGGTGCTTTTTCTAGAACATAAATATAGGATAGCAGTGTAGCTGAGGAAGTCCATTCCCTCACTCTCTCACCAGTTAAAGATCGTCCCATCTCAAAGTGTCTTTGAGGGTGATTTTAATAGCATCTGTCTGATGCTTTTGCCAAAAATTAAGCAGCTGTGGTGAACGATTTAGCACTTAATCAGCAATTAAAGCACAAGCTTTAGGCTGTTGAACAAATTTTAAGTTAAACTTAATTTCTGCATGTTGAGCGCCACTAGATATTTCGTTGAGATAATTGCTTTGTTGCTTTTCCTCTTAGCCTTTTTCTGCCTTTCTGAAGGCTTTGCGGCAGAGAGGCATTTCTGAACAACCCTCCAACTGCACTTTTGCACCACATGCATTTAACTGCACCATCTGAGTCTGCTGTGATCATTTTGGCAGGCTCTGCCTTTTCTTGATTATAAAACCATCACCTCTAACACTGTGTTTCTGTGGTTTCCACACTTTCTTTAGCCACATGTGCCTGCTGTGCTTGATTGGATATAGACTACTAAAAACTACTAGACAGTGCAGTTCTTTCCATGGTCATTCTTTCCATTTTTTGGTGCTTTGTGTTGGAGTTTGTTACGATGATTAACAGGAGCATGATGTCAAGACATTAACTAGGATTTTGTGAAACAGAATAAATTGCCATAAAGTAGAGGTATATTAAATATATGAATAGACTGTTGTTCTGTTTTGCTACTGTAAACTGATTAGTTGCTGTAAAATTGGAATGAAAGAATTCCTTTCTATGTGGGCTAAAGTGGTCAAATAGTTCTCAGAGATGTTTCATTTCTTGATGGAGTCTTATCCTTGATGTCAGAGGAATGACCTATTGAAATCTCAGCAGCATATTAGTGGGCTTTCAACAATCAGAGTGGTAGGAGAGGGAAAAACGAAGTCTCTGCAAGTTTGACTCTTCCGACTTAGACATAAGTTACTAGACTCTGTGCAAAGGCAGTGTTTCATCATTTCAGTTTGACTCTCCAACCAGGAAAGCAAACTCACTCAGCACCTGACCTCACCATGCTGTACGTGCCTGCTAGGACTCTCCACATAGTGCCAGCATGAGGCAGACAAGACAAATTTTTCATTCGCCCACTCAGCGTCTCTTAAAGTCCAAGCAGCTCCACCCCACATCATTGTTTTTGCTGGATGCTACGCTGAAGATACTATAATTACATGTTAAGAGCTGGGGATTTCTAAGGTTCTTGTGTCGGGGGGGGGGAAAGGGTGCACAGTTACAGCTGCGTTCTGTGCACTGCTGTGTCAGCAACAGCCACGGTGTGTCACCAGGGAGATTTGAAGACAATTTGGTTTAATTATCCCGTTTCTTAACTTCTCTTAGAATGAGGGATTATTTTAACTTTTGGTGTCTGATTTCATCTTCTAAAGTTCGTTGTACCCTTTTACTTCAATCAAACGCCCTGTAATTTTTTTCTTTTTGATATTTTAATTTCATAAAATGGTCCTCATCTATCTAAATAAATAAATAAAAACTCATCAGGTTTCCTGAGATTGATATCTGTATGCAAATCAGCTGGATGCACATGAATTATGTTGTGATTTTTTTTTGTTGTTGTTGTTGCTGATATGTAGCCATTTAAAATGAGAAAGTGAGAAAAACGCCACTTGGCAGATTTATGTTGTATTCTCCCCTGAGAAAGTTAGTACCATCTCAAATCAGATTACAATTTGGTTTTAAGCTCAAAGCTTTTCAGCTTAATTATAGCCCTGAGTGCTGTTTGTCAGGTAAAGTAAGTGTCACCTGTGGAAGCAGAAAAGACTACAATCAGCAAATTGTATAATGCCGAGCAAGTCGAGGCAACAATTACGTAACTACAGGAGGCTTACGAAGGCTAGCCCTTTTGACGCAAACCTGTGGTCTACCGGTCGATGGACAAAGTGACGGTATCTATATTACATTATATTCAATTGTCGCCGTCAGAATAAGACCTCATATCTCCAAAGACAGACCTCGTAGGTCCAAAGAAACTTTATAGGAAGAGGTTCTTCGCTTTAATGAACATTAATAGAGTGAAACAAACATTTGCAATTGATACATTCATAACAAATACTCATACCAACAAGTAATTTACAAATGGAAGAAAAAGGAGCTGTGGTGATAAATAGCTTTGTGTAAAATTAAGAATTTCTCTAAAAATGTAGTTATCTGATATAGCACAGTGCTGTAATAAAAATCTCTGCTTTTACAGCTTCATTAACGTTCTTCATAAAGACAGATGCCAGATAAAATTTGAATAATCAAATTAATGAAAATGCATTTTTACACAATAACAGACACAGAATCAAGTAAAGAAGACAGATTGCATGTGCTGAATGATGCCTAAAACAGTAGCATGATTGTTGTGTCAAAACAGACCAGCCCTCCCTGTAATTAAGCTTCCTTGGTTTAGTAGTAAACTGAGGGTGGAACTCGGAGACTAATTACATGAGCAGGTGGGTATTTCAGTGCCAGAGACTGTCAGGACAAATTAAAAACAGACTACTACTTGTCTGAAATGATCCTTGAGGGACGCAGTATTTTCATCCATGTCCAGGTTCTCACATTGTCCTCAAGACTCGATTTTGCTGAGGTTTTAGATGGCAGCTAAATGAGCAAAGAGGGTATATTTTGCAATTAGGGCACAGTTCCCAGTTCACGCCTTGTACGTGAAATGGCCAGGTTTGCAAACAGTTACCTCAAAATTTTCTGATCTGGGATAAACTCTGAAGGGGCTGAGATTTATCTGTGTCTAGACATTGAAAGCGACATGTTAGTACAGAGCGATGGAAACATCTAAAATATTTTACAGGGCTAATTAAAGTTAAAACCCCACAGAGCAAGTACTAAACTCAGAATAACTTCGTCTTCGTCATCAACCACAAGAACTGCAGCAGAGCTGGACACTCTGGGCCTCTGAACTCACTACAACAGTTCACAACATGTGAGCCATTGCAGTTCTTCTTTAACCAGCGTCTAATTTACATATTTGCACACTGTAGCTTCTCATCTAGAAAGGGCCATGGCAGCATAGACTACACATGGAAAAATACAGAATATCTTTAGAGTTTGGACATCAAAAGGTAATCACAGAGCACAGCTGACCCTGTGTATTTAAACAGGCTTTAAAAGTTACTGTTTGGAATGTTTACTTGGAACAGTTGATTATGATGATGATGATGATGATGATGTTCTTGGTGATCATCATGATGATGATGACTTATTCATACTTTATATTTGTGAGAAAAGTGCAGTGGATGTTCTTTGAAGAACCTCTCTCTCTCTCTTTGTGTTGTTTTTGATCTCTGCTATGATTCCGGTCAGCTGGAGTTCTGTGAAGGTCAGTTTGTTTAATGGGCGGCCTCGTCTTGCCAGTTCCAGCATGCCAGCACTCATGCTTCCGGAAATGTCTGTTTTTCGAATCAACATTTTGAAAGCATTCTCAGACCCCTAGAGCTGTCAGAAGTTGCTGTGTATGTGTGTGTGGGGGTGTGTGTCTGTGTTTGTGAGTGTGCGCATGTGCATATGTATGTGTGGGTGTATGAGAGAGAGAGAGAGAGAGAGAGAGAGAGAGAGAGAGAGAGAGAGAGAGAGAGAGAGAGAGAAAGAGAGTTTGGGTTATATTAATTTCTTAGAAGTAACACACATGTTTACAGGTGAAAACAAATATTGATAAGTTTTTCGTTTTTTGTCCTCTCAGTGTGTTCACATGCTTTTCTAAGAGTGACACGATGTTGCTTTCATGTTTTGAGAATGGACTAAGAGGAACTGAACCATGCCATATGAGCTTCAACATGTGTTTCTAAGTTTTGTTTGTGGTAGCACAGACAGTGACTCTACGAAGCCACAGATTTTACTATTTGCACTCGTGAACAACTCGCACACTCAAACCCAGGCATGCAAACGCAGGACATTCCAAGTGTACCAAAAATACCCAGTATGAAAGAGCGTAACTGGAACTGACTTGGTTTAGAGGTGGGAAGAATGAGTCCCTACTGTAACTGCCCATTCACCACAAATTCCACATGTTCTCCCAGACTTGTTTTGCTTCTTAAATATTTATATTGGGTATATATTTATCTGTATACCCAGTTTAATCTCAGAATCCTGTCTCCCTGGCTGATGGAGCTGTTGTCAGAAGTTCTGTTGATTGGTTAATGGGTAGGCATTGTTTTATTTGACATTTAAGGCACTATTATTTAACTAAAATTAACTGTACTTCTCTTTTTCTGCTTGCAGAAAAATATGGGATGAAAAAGTAAAGGACCCATCTACCAGGTATTAACAGTTGCATCTTATTTCAGTGTGGCTTCACCAACTTAATAGCTGAAAGGAAATATGAATGTTGTATTAAATATAAGATTTACTGTGCTGTGGTCATCACAGTAAACAGCCTAAAATCATATACATTGACTTTCTGCTGTACCTTGTCTTCCCCAACAGGTTGAGTTTCATGGCCAGAAAGAAGAGTTTCTGGGTGGAGAAGGTGCATTGCCTGGGTACAGAGTCCAGTCTATCAGAGTGCCATGCCCAGCTGTCCATCCCTCGTAGCTCTATGCCCTGTAGGAACGGTCGCCATGCTGTAGCCCGCTGCATACCGGGACCCCAGTTCTCACGCATGTCCTCAGGCAGGCCTCAAGCTCCACACCCGAACAAAGTAAAAATACATTTTTTATACATTCAGAAATAGCCAAGAGAGTGCCTTTTCACATACCGTTCTCTTATTTAAGTGAAACAAGTGCTGAATAATATACTGGGGCAGCTGGTGGCCTGGTGGTTAGGGAGTTGCCCCTATGATCGGAAGGCACTGGGTTTGAATCCCAGGACCACCAATGGCACCACTGGGTACCCTTGAGCAAAGGACCATCCCCACACACTGCTCCCCGGGCACTGTGTCGCTGGCTGCTCACTGCCTCACTCGAGTGAATGGGTTAAATGCAGAGGATGAATTTCACACTGTGTTCTGTGCCATGCTGTGGTGTGCTTCATTTACCATATATGGGTAATACAATGTGTTCACCCTCAACAGTGAAGAAATAACACTTAAATGTCAAACTCTCCATTATAATGAGTCATGTATTACCCCTCTCATAGCCCGTGGTGCGCCTGAAAGCAGGACCTCGTCTGGGAGAGGGCAGGGTGGAGGTTCTGCGTGAAGGAAAGTGGGGAACCGTGGTTGACCACCTTTGGGATCGGACAGCTGCCAGTGTGGTGTGCAGAGAGCTGGGCTTTGGTACTGCCAAAGAAGCTCTTACTGGAGCATATATGGGCCAAGGTAAGATATAGTGTCGTTTTTACTGTAAGAACAAAAGAGTGCATTGAACAGTATGGAGAACTTAACTATAAAATGTAACTATACTTCTTTTACAATACAGACAGTTCAGCTCGACATATCTGATTTGGGCATGACAGATTTTGTGCAGTCTCAACAACTAAGAGCCACATGCGTTCCACCTGCATTTGAGTGGTGGAATGGTGCTGCTGCACATCAAATATTGTAGTTACAACAAAGTTTGCAGACAGTTGCAGATATTTTACTTTGCATGCAAGTTTCACAGTGACTTCTAGTAAAGACCTGAAAGCCTGTTGTCTGGACGTACTGACAGCATTGTTAATATATTCAGAAAAGCTTATCTTGACATAATTTATCATGATAACAATATCATCTCATCACTATAAGCACCAGCAAGTTTGAAGGTCCAGTCTACAGCAGCAATGCTATAAAATTGGGTGTTCCTTCTGGAGAATGACTTATCAGCATATATTCATGGACCTTCACATACCACAACATGCAGGTTTTTCTTAATTCAGAGTGTGTGGGTCATTGCTGAGCAGGATTAGTTCAGTACGCAAGGGGTGGGTTTACTGCACAGTTAATGAAAAGTGGTGACAGAAAAACTAATGAGGTCCATCACTTTCTGCTGTGACCAAAGGCACCGACCCAGAGTGTACTGGGCTACGAAAGAAATAAGTGGGTTTTACTGGAAGATGGATGCTTACATCAGGTGAAAGGATGGTTGGATTTGAGTGGAGAGCTGATGAGCATGCAGTGATGGACATGCAGTTGCCTTTTAATTTGTTTCCCAAAATAATACATGCCATATTTCTATCTATAAAAATACCCTTCACTGCCTGTAGCTAAGTGCAGGCCTGGCTGGCACAGCTATGTTTGTGTTTCCGCTTTCCTTGGTTCTAAGCTCACCAGCTTTTCTAAAGTCCTCGGGATCAAAAACAATTTCCATTCTTTGATTTTACCATAGTACTCCTTAGACATTTCATAGCCGTGTATAATTTTCCATGAGCAGCTGAAGCCACAAAAACATATACAGAGGAAAAACAGGACATAAATTAACATTCAGATGAGAGAACATGAGTGTGCTGTTTGGGACAGTTATAAGCTGTAAAGCTGAGATCCACGGGCCAGGCTGTGGTCACCAGAAGGAAAAGTGGGCTTTAGAGCTCTGCAAGGTCAGGAGTGAATGTAGTTGTGCAGGCATGTTCTCTGATGCATTCCTTTCACACTTACCAAAGAGTTGGTGTGACGCATAACACGTTTTTGAAGCAATCTGATGTCTGTATGATATGCACATGATAATCCTGTTTGAGTCTTGGAGCCAAAGCAGCACGGTCTTTAAAAAGTTCCCCCAAAGCCAGAACTCCCATAGGATGAAAGTTGGTCTGTCTGTGAGAGTGCCTTTGGATGACTTGTTGTGAAAGGAGACTAGTTTTATATCAGTGAGCTCATGCAGAGAATGGCCCTCTGGCTCCATTTACCCTTAAACAAAAACATCTTCGTTTTATGTGTGCTCATTCCTCCCAGAAAGGACGGTCTACATTTCATATTATGTTGAACAGTCATAACCTTATTTCTATATATGTTTCACTTGGCTCAGGAAGATAGGTCTTATATGCTAATTTAATCTGCTCCTAAAATGACATTACAGACATCCCATCCAGGAAAAATTGTATCAATGTGAATTTATATGGTGTTTAATTTTAGACAGGGGGAAAAAAGTCAATTTTTCAGAAACCATGGTCTTGTGAAAGCGTTTGATGCAGTACGTCCCCTAAGCCACTCCCTTTCCATTTGCCATTTTAGTGCCATTTAATCTATGGTTTCAGTTTGCTTCCACTGTCCCCGTTTAAACACTATGACTCTATGACTGTCATATAATCTCTTTTTTTTGGGTTACTTTTCTTTAACATTTTAAAGGTGATTCTCAGATGCGATGAGAGAATACTGAGATTAAATTACATATCTGCTGCTTTTCTTGATCACATCATCAGCTGCCAAAATTACAGGGACAATAGATGAGTGTCTATTTCCCGTTCTAACCAGCGGTATATTTCTGTCCCTATATGTAATTTTCTCTGTGAGGTATACATCCACAGGAACCCTCAAGACTAAAACCAATCTCATGTGATTCCTTCGATGGTCGAATGGTTTCCCAGACTTCGGGTAAAACTGAGCTCTGGGCAGGTCTTCCTTTAGACAGTGTGGTTATCATGTTTGTCCCCATAACTAAACAGTTGGTAAAGCTTTCAGTGGCTGAGTCGAAAATGGCCCTATGATGACTTGTAGAATTTAACAAAACACACCGCACTGCAATTTAACATAACCACTTCCCCCTAGCATCAAAATGCAATAGAATTGCCTCAGCAGTACTGAAAGATACGGAATCTGTCCAGTGCCGTGTCTTTCACGTTTGTGTTATTCATTCTTATCCTGAGCTTGGTTATAGCTCATTTTCTCTGTGAAACTCCTGTGAGGCCTGCTGGCCCCACTCTTTTGAAAGGGAGCCTGGCCACATTTTTTGTTTGTTGAGAGCAAACAAAGCAGGGTATGAAGCGTGACTGCACTTAGAATGTTGTCGCCCTTATCTCCACAGAGCTGGCAGGCGGACTGAGCAGATACCTGTTGTCCATGAGGTGCAGCTGTGAAGGGACAAGCACATTTTATGCAAACAATCAGATGCAAACAAACTGATCTTTCACTTGCTGGCTATTGCTTTCATTCTGATCTTAGAGATAGAGGTGTAAGAGCCGATGAATTAAACTCCCAGGCTTTCTGTCTACATCTGGTTGCAGATACGTTTTTTTGGATTACAAAATTCTACATAGCTTTTTCTTAATAAGTAATGTACGGAAAATAAAACAGACAAACACGCCAAGGGCTCCATCAGTTACTCATTGGACAAGAGTGATTTATTGACCATAATGGTGTATATGTGGTTTTGTCATTCAACATTTTTTATTTAAAAGGTCACTAATGATGTTCATGGTCTGATATTTTACAGGAACGGGCCCAATCCACATGAACTCAGTTCAGTGTACAGGAACAGAGCGCACTGTCTTGGACTGCTTCTTCCAAGAAGTCCAGCCATGGACGTTTAAACACACCCAAGATGCTTCTGTCAAATGTAACGTTCCCAAGACAGGAGTGGAGACTATGGTTAGTACAACTTTCCAGAATTCTGAAATCTTCGGCTAAATACACTTCATAAAAATGAACAAAAAGGCTTCAGGTTCTATTAGAATCGCGAGAAATTCAGTCTAATATGATTTTGCATCTTTTGGGTGTCAAACTCTGCTCATGCTGGTGCTCATTGAGACATATTGATCATAGCCTTTTTTTGTGAGGACATTTAAAGGCTAGTTACTATGGACACAAAGCATTTTTAATAGAGATTAGACATTAAAGAGTTTCTATACATTTTCATTTTGGAATCTGGCAGAAGCTTGTACCTAAAACATTATGCACTTTAAGATAATTAAACATAGCGATAGATATCTTGCCAAAGGACTCTTATTGGTGTAGTGTAGTGTGCCTGCCAAAGCAGTGAATCCAATCCTAGTCTGCTGCACGGAGGACAATGGTGACATTGGTTTTAATATATGTAAACCAGGGGTGCACCAACTTTTGCATAAGACTGTGCACAGATCAGCCAAGAAGTTAAAACCACTTACAGGTGGTTACAATGCCACCTGTCAAGTGGTGCGATATATTAGGTGGCAGGAGAACTGTCAGTTTGTGTTGGAAATTAAATTTTGATATCAAGACAACTGGCTCATGACATCAAGTCAAGTGAAGTAGGTTTTAATTGCCATTTTGACCATATACACACAGTACACAGTGAAACGAAACTATGTGCAGAACAGAACACCACAAGGCCACAAGTGCAGACAGGGCGAAACAGTGTGCAAGAAAAAACACAAGAGCTACAAAACAACTAGACAAGACAAGACAAGACCATATTTAGTGCAGTCGATACTGGGGTGTTCCCTGCATGCAGTGGTTATTACCTACCAAAAGTGATCCCAGGAATGGATCAGAACCACTGATGCACAAGATAAGTATGAGCTAGACTGGTCTGATCCCATACGAACGAGGATGGGACCCACATTATATAGGCAGGTGGTTTTAATGTCTTGGCTGATCTCTGTTCGTATCTGTGTGTGTTTCAGGTGCGGTTAGCAGGAGGCAGAGAGGCCGCGGAAGGCCGCGTGGAAGTACTGATGGAAGTTGGGGGCAGGAAGCGCTGGGGAGCAGTGTGCAGTGAGAACTGGGGCATTAATGAGGCCATGGTGGTGTGCAGACAGCTGGGCTTTGGTTTTGCTGCACGGGCCCATCAGGTAAAACTACACTTAGCACAGGGCGCTGTTTAAGAATGCAGCACTTTCCAGTATTCACTGAATGTGTCACTTGTTCTATTTTCTCTAAACACTGCCTCAATTAAGTCTGTGTGTGCTGTGCGTTGTGTGCGCACGCACACTGCATGTTTTGGAGGAAGGGTGCTTTTAAGCACACACTCTTTATACAGTAGTTGTTCTGTAATGGTGAATGGGTGGGCCCGGTGAGGACATAGGTTGCTAGTAAATAGTGTATTTTGTGACACAAATGTATCTTTGGTAGGGTTTTATAAATATATACCATAGAACACGTGTCTGTTTAATCTGCTGTAAGCATGTCTAGCCAAGTTCAGTTCTTCCACTGTGATGTACTCAGTCTTACAATCATTGCAGCTATGCCAGTTGTATATGTCTTAGAAGACCTGTTTGTGCACTGAAATTATGAAAAAGTAGAAGGATGCTTAAGAAATAGCTGAAATTCGAATTTCTACTGATGCTTAAATGGGCCTACAACCAGACTCACAAGGATCTGTGTGTGGCTCCACTTAACTTATGCATTAGTTTCATAGTAGTGACTGAATACTTTAAAGTAAATAGTAGTTACCAACAATATTTTAATGGATGATGAGCAAGCTAGAATAGTGCCTTTCTGTTCACAGGAGACACATTACTGGCAAGGAGACCGCAGTGCTCAGGAGGTGATACTGAGTGGGACTCACTGTGTGGGCACTGAACTGTCCATCCAGCAGTGTCGTCGTAACAACCATGTTTACTGTCCACGTGGAGGAGGATCCAAAGCAGCTGGAGTCACCTGTTCTGAGAGTGAGTGTTGATTAAGCAGTGTAGTCCTGCTCAAAGAACTATTTGTCATCAAATCAGCACTTAGAAAAGTGCTGGTTGCTATGAGTTTCTTAGCCCAGATGTTTGAGATGCTCCTAAACTTGAGGCTGTTGTTTTATAAATTAGAGGGAAATACTTTGAATAAACCCAAATTATTGCTAACAGAAACAATGTTGCAAACAGACACAAGATTTTCAACATCTAATTTTCATCATCTTTAATGTAACCTACATTTTATTTTGAGGTAACATTGGCTTTACTCTTTACTCTTTTTAATTAATTGGAATTGTGTGACAAGTTAGGCTCATTCAGCTCATTTGTTTTTGTTTTTTAAGTGTACGGTGACTTTTACACGAAGATGCTCATATTGGTATTACCATAGTCCATTGTGCTCTCCCCTCTAGCTGCCCCTGACTTGGTTGTGGATGCCCAGCTGGTGCAGGAGACAGCATATCTGGAAGATCGTCCACTACACCTGCTCACTTGTGCCCATGAGGAGAACTGCCTGTCCTCCTCAGCCAGTCGCATGAACTGGCCATATGGTCACCGGCGCCTGCTGCGATTTTCCTCCCGCATCATGAACCTGGGCAGGGCTGACTTCCGGCCGCGTGCTACACGAGAGTCCTGGACTTGGCACCAGTGCCACAGGTAAGTCACGGCAACCACGACAAAAGACCCCTTGCTACAAAATGCCTTTTCACTTTTGTTTTCATTATGAGTTCATGGATTTTTAACGTAATGAGACAGAAGAATGTTTTTGAGGTTAAATTAGAGGGTGTAACGTGATGTTGTGTTAGGCCCCTATATGTCATGAACAATATTTTGAAAAAAGTTGACTTGGTTGAACAAAGCTAGGTTCTGTTCATTCATCTTACCACTTTATAAGTGCTCATTTTTGTGCGGTTGAGTGGCTGAAGCAAACAGGCTTAAATAGAGCATTTTTAGCTATTATCACAGTGAAAGACTGCCCAGTCACATACCAGTTAAATTCACATTTGCCTCAGTTATTTCAGTGTCAAGGGATTCTTCCTATCCCAGGCTTTCACTGGGATAAAGTGCATAAAGTTGTCAGCATTTCTTATAGAAGAAGAACGCCAATAACATTGTGGTACAATAAATGAATTGTTTGGCAAAATGTACACCCTCTAACTGTTTTCTGAAAACGAGTGCTACTCATGGTGGTGCTGGCCTAATGGGTAGGATACTTGCCTCTGGACCAAGATCAAGAGGTCTTGGGTTTGAATCCTACCTTCAGGATACCTCCACTGGGTTCCTGAGCAAGACCTGTAACCCCAAGTTGCTCCAGGGAGACATCCCCTGTAGTTAGGGAATGAAAGTTGCTTTGGATCAAAGTGTCTGCTAAATGCTGTAAATGTAAATAAAACTCATTCTGTATGAACAAGGTGAGCTGTTGTGGAGACTGTGGAGGCCCTGGATAGCCCTGTGCTGTACTTTCTTCATTAATCTCTTAAATCAACAACACCAAGGTTTGCATTTCAAAGCAGATCATTCAGACCTAAATAAACAGCGTTGCTAACATGACCCTGCCGGGGCATCAACAGCTTTCTGTAAGGACTGCTACCGAGGCAGCCAACACCTTCATGCTGAAGCAGTGAGGTCATTCAGTAGCATGCCATAGTAACTCACTGTTCTCTTCTCATTCACAACCCAGCTTCAAAAAACTGCAAGCTAAGGTGTTTCCAAACATCTGTTAAACCCTTAATGTTCTGCTTTATTATTCATGTATTAATCTTTAATACATTAATATTTCAGCAGCTAATACAAATTCATTTGTGACTTCTGTGAATCTTACATGCAGGCTGAAACAAACACCTGGGTCCTGAGAGTTAAAGGGTTCAAAATAAAGCAACATATTGTTCAGTAATCATAAGTGACAAAGAGTGATTTGATTATGTATTCACAGACATTACCACAGCATTGAAGTGTTCACACACTATGACCTTCTTACACTGAATGGAACCAGAGTGGCAGAGGGACACAAAGCCAGCTTCTGTCTAGAGGACACATACTGCCCTGATGGTAAAAAATGGTTTAGAATTTTTCTTGGATAAGAGAAGTGGTGAAACGTGATTCTTGGATATTTAGCATTAAACATCAATAACAACGTTTACCACTATTTCTTTTTTTGTCTTTATTTTAGGACTTCATAAACGCTTTTCATGTTACAACTACGGAGATCAAGGAATTTCTGTGGGTTGTTGGGACACATATCGGCATGATATTGACTGCCAGTGGGTTGATGTCACAGATGTCAGGCCAGGAGATTACATCTTCCAGGTTTGTTTTTGCAGTATTTATGGTTTATTTGATCGACATTTATTGCATCATCCTATACTACTGTGGTATTTCTCCACTACAGTTTAAAGGCTTTTCATACTGTTTCTTATTATTCAAAAAATCCATGGTATTAAACATGGTCTAAGAAAAATAGGTGTTTCACAACTCCAGAAATAAGATTCAGTGATGATGGTACAGCCTGTAAAAGAGCAGACCTACCCTAATGGTGTAGAAACAGGAATTTTTAAACGCTTTTCCTCTGTCATTAACTTTGTCACATGTTAATCATGCAAATCATTGTGGGCATCACCATCAAAGTCAGAACTTCCAAGCTTAGGTCTGTTTTACCCCTAGCAGGCCCCACTTTGTGCACTGTGAAATGTTTAAGAGCCACCTTGGGCCCAGTTTTTTTAGACATCCAAGCTGTAAAAGATGGGTTAATGGTGAGTTATGTTTTAATTACAGTGCACCTATGTGCCTTAACCATTTTAAAGATGTATTTACTCTAAGCGGCTTCATGATAGAGCGCATGTATTTTTGCTGTGTTTTTCACATGCTAATTACAAACAGGCATCATGCCGGAGCTATTCGTGGCGAAGCACGGTGTTGTGGTGAGGCTTAAAGGTCAGGGAACCCATTTGATTGCATCCGTCTACAGGCAGACCCATACCGGCCAATTCAAACAAAGATGCTGCCATCTCGTCTGCTGTGGCTGCACACTGTGGGTTCATTAGAGCTTCAAGAAAGTGCAGATGATTCATACTTCAATCTCTAGGAAAATCTGCTGGCCTTTATCCTTAAAAACGTTAAAAAAAAAAAAAAGCTAATTTAAACATTACATCTTGGGTAGAAAACACTCTATTAGAAACAGTTAATTAGGTGCAGAGGAATGTACTCGGCCTTTACGAGCCCCTTTTTGCTCAGAAACTCATTCCATTGCCAGACAAGACCACAGTTCTACACTCCAGATTAAGAGATATATGCTGTTATTTGCCTAAAATTAAAACTCTCTTTTCTCTTTTGACTTGATTCAACACATTTAAAATATGAGTTATGTTTTAGATTTAAAAATGTGTCTTTATTAGAGATGTTAAGCTATAAACAAAAATGTATCAAATTATAAACACCACTTTTACACCCTCCATGTTGGCCCTCTATGTTGTAAATATGTCACTGTAAATATATAATGTCACTGTTCAAACAAAACTACATATCTCCAAAATTGTAATTATATCCAAATTATCTCCAAAATGGTAATTATATCGAAATAATATGCACATTTTTTGACAGTGACTATATCTATCTGTCTCTCACTCTTTATCTCTCTCTCTCTCTCTCTCTCTCTCTCT
>JBBIGA010000146.1:15607409-15639165 GCA_037576975.1 Alestes dentex
TTATTCTCTTTGTCGGTACGTTTTTGTGGAGGGAAATTTGTGACATTGAAGTTCTCTCTGCCTGTGTTTCATTACAGGTGGAAGTTAACCCATCACTGGACATGGCTGAGTCCGATTTCCTGAATAATGTCATGCGCTGTAGGTGCAGATATGATGGCCATAGAGTCTTCATGTATGGCTGTCATACAGGTAGGATCCAAACTGTTGAACGCATGCACAAAAAAGAGCAAAAAAATAATTTATCATACTTTTTGTCTGAATTTGTCGGATTTTCCTGTGCACAGGAGATGCTTACAGTGCTGAGACTGAAGATTTGTTTGAGCACCAGCGCCAGATCACCAACAACTTCATATGAAAAGGTTGAAAGGTGTGGAGTGAGGACATCATGTGCTGCAGTGGCTCTTCTAAACATGGCCTACTACGGAAAAATCTTCTCTTTACTGACCACAAACAAATCAGCTGAACAGCAATACTCAGTGGAGGAAAGAATTGACAAGAATCAAGGTCGTTTCATTACCGTTTCATTACAGTTTTCAGCGCGCCTTCGTTGGCTTCCCTTCGTGACTCAGAAGTGCGCATCATCCGCCAGGGGAGGAAGTTACAGCGGGGAGTGTCTTTTTTAAAAATGACACTCTTTTCAGCAAAATGTGATTTTTGGGGTGATTTGAACTCTCACAATTTGGTTTGCATTAATAATGTTTTTGCAAAAAATCTAAAATAAGCTGGATTTTTTTTTTTTTTTTACAAGGGAAACACTAATATTCTTTCATGGCTAGCACAGTAACAAAGTCAGCTGAAATATACAGAGAACGAGACTGCAGAAAACCCAATGTGAAGATAACAAATAATATAATTTTGAATTGTTAAGTATTGCATAGTTCCCTCTGTTTCTGAACACCATTTCAATACATTCTGGACACGGTCTGCTACGGTGATGTTAACCTGATGGTGATGTTCACATCCCTTTGTCCTCCAAGGGGTCACCTAATGAGTTTCTCTTGAGCTGATGAAATAATGGAACTGCCTGTTTAACAGGCCCTTAACACAGTGACAGGGTGAGGGCATGTTAAAAACAGCAATGAAACAGGGCCCAGATCTATTCATGAGTAGACAGACAGCCTTGAAAAAAATGGCATGAAATGTAGTAGATGTATAGGTGGCACCTTATTGTCTGAGTAAAAGTATTAATACCCTTAAGACAGGCTTATTAATACTTTTAATACCCTTAAAAGTATTAATACCCTTGTTTTGAGACGAAAAAGAAATTGATGAAATTCACTGGGACTTTTTGCTCTGTTTAGTGGCGGGTGGTTGAAACATTACAAATGCAAATATCTGTACCTTTGTTTGAGATGAGAGTTTTGAGATTGAGATAGGCGTGGACATCGTTACTAACCAAGTTTATCTGCATATTATATTCCAAATGCATTTATTTCGCAGGATTTCCAGCTCTGTGAGTTTTCTTAGAATAGGTTCAGTTATGTTCTTTGAGTAATGCACTTTATTGACCATCAGTATTCTGGTAAAAATGACCCAGGCACCACCAGGGATCAGTTTAGGGGTCTTTCCTTTCTTTCTTTCTTTTTCTTCGGTATTCAGTATTTATCCCCATACATTTCTGCCTTTCATTCTGATTAGTTACATCCTGCTATCGAACTCCTGAAGTTCCTAAAGTGGTCATATATTACATTATACTTTGTACAGTACATGCTACAGATTAATTTATTTAATTTACTTTGTTAAACTAATTTTATTTTTTAACGGAGGAAACGTTATCCTAATAGTAATCTTTAAATTCAGTAAGCCTATGTATTGAATAGTTTTAATGATGATTATTTCAACTCTAAAGCATCTTGACTATTCAGGGTGCCTCAACCCAGCAAGGACCTGAAGCTTTTTTTAAGCTGGTGGGAAACAGACCTAGTTTTAAAAGCACCAGTTACAGTAATGTTAGAAACAGTATAAAAACTTTAATTATGGGATTTGCATATAACCATACTGCCAAGAGCTCTGTGTAAAAGTGGAGAGGCCTGGAAGAGGGGCAACAAAATGTGTCTCCATTTGCTGACACTCAGGCTCACAGAAGCTAAAACAAACTCTGGCCTGCGACAAAGACCGCAAGACCAACTTTAAAGGAAGACAACTTGTTTGGTGAAAGGGCAAAAGTATTTATTTTATACGTTGTTAGCAATAGCTTTATTCTCACTCATTGATGTGGAAATGTCCTATACTGAGGAGCACCATGTTCTTGCCTCATAGCTTTATATGTATCAGTGTAGATAAGTTATTCATTGCACAACATGGCTGTAAGAGTAATTAATGTGCATTTTTTGTCTTGATCCATTTCTTTTGTTGCTTAATTTGTTCCTACTATGAATCCTTAGCCTCCTCGTTCCAGAGATTCTTTTTTTCTCTCTTCGATGGACTTTAATTGCAGCCACTAATTATGGAAAGCTTTCAGATTATCTGTAATTATCCATCTCAGCAGCATTTTAAAGTGACCTTGTTGTTTATAAAGACCTTAGTCAATCTAAGTGATCCCTTCAACAGATATTCTAGGCTTTGCAGCACATATACTTCACTTCATGAGCCAGCTGTTACCAGCTTGTTTCAATCAACATTTGTGTTAAAACACCTCTATATCGTGTAATGTGTCCACCCTGTTTCCGACTATGAAAAATTGCCATGTGATACAAGGTGGTTAATAATGGCAGATAACTTATTTTCTTCAGACTAATTTCAGCAGTCTTTTTATTGTATAATGTGTTTGGTAATTAATATGTCTTTGTATTCTACACTTGATATTTATCAGACAAACCCTTGTCACACTTTACTCTGTACTCCGTGTACTGAAGCTGTGTGATTCGGTGTTTCATTTTGGTGCTAATTGTACACTATTCTGAAACTTCTGTATCGGCTGAGAGTCTAAACTATTGCTCTTTTATCCCATGTTTTGTGCTCTCAGGGATGAACAGTGTGTGTGTCCTCAACTTGGCTCCATATTTTCAACAGGTTTGTGGTCAGACTGAAAGAATCTAAAGCATATTGAAACAGTTTAGCAGGGGATATTCAAAGTGAGTTCCGAATTTCTAATACTTTAGGATCCTGGGTGCTGATGATGAGATTTGGTCAGTTTGTCAGTCATTAAGGTGGCCGCTCACTGGTCAGCAGTCTTTGCACTAATGATGGGTAAAGGCAAATACTGTGCTGTAATGTGAATGAATATGACTGATCAATTATAAGCGAGCATATTCGTTTCAGATACTTTGCTCTCTGTTGGGACAATATCAATAAATTATCATAAATCCACTGCCTCTTTGACCAAGTTGTGTTCCATGCAGTCATGTTCCTGTGCAGTATCCTTGGACCATCAGTTTCTGTCTGGTTGGGTGTTTCTCCAAGCACTATTTCTATATATACATTTCTATGCTACACTGGTTCTACATTTTTGTTCATTTTTCCATAACTATTATTTATTCACCTAGGTAAGAAATGTTGACCTCACTCGTGTGGTTGTTCTTGGGTGGGGAGTTTACACAAAGGACACAGCTGAGAAAGCTTGTGGGTGGATCTGACAGTAAGCACCTGGGCCATTCACTGTGCCGGAGCTTATCAGTCAGCATCAGAACACAAGCCTGCTGGGTTGCAGGCCCATTTGCGAACAAACAGCTGCTGTGTTTTCGTTTTGCCCATGAAAACCGCAAGTACACCCTGTTTCCAAACACGTGGTTTTATACAGAATATCACATTCTCCTACCCTGCCTGAGACATTATTATAAGGATTGAATGTTCAAATGCCATGTCCATAGACAAAGCAAAGAAAGATATGTGAAGGCAAGTTCTCAAACCCATAACATCACCGGTTTCAAGCCCAGATATGCTCGATTGCATCTTCAGCAAAGAGCATCCTTACCTCACCAATATGAACACGAGCCTCTTTTACACACAAACTCTTCACCCCCTCTCACTAATCTCTCACTATGAAATTGCTAAGACTCTTAAGATAGTATGGTAACCTTCAAATGAAGGACGCTCTGTACATTCCCTGTGCCATTCTATCCTAAAACATTACAGAATTACAAGGCAGAGCACTCTTTTATGGCAAACATCTCTATTCCAAACATGGCACGCCTCGACTGACACACGCTATTCGTTCCATGGGAAGTGTGATATTTTACGGAGGCATTGACGGCTTTACAGGCTTTCTCAGTAATGGCCTCCTGTGAGCACTGAGGCAGCACTACAGCATTTCTGGGGAAAGTGATGGAACGAGCAGTGCATGAGGCACACAAATAACATTGGTCGTACTCTGAAGTGTTACCCTTATTTAAACTTGTTTATGAAAAAGAGTTATTTTACAGGGCGTGACTGAGTCATGGCTGCTGCTAATCTGGAACAGAGTGAAATCTGACATTTTCATTGTCATGGGCAGTAGATCAGAAACAACTCATTGCTGAGATGATACATATAGTGGATGCAGCATACGGGACAGGGCTTTAGCGCTGCAAATTTATGAGTTTACTCTAGGGCCAGCATTACCAGTGCAACTCAGTATTCAGCGCACATGACAGAGCTGCACAGGGAACAGCATAAGAGTTTTCGGGTGTATAAGTAGAGATGAGCGAAATTCTCATTGGCCTCTGATTGGAATCTGTGACAAAACAGCAAGTGCCATATTCACAATGACTTAAAAATATCTTCTCTTATCTCTGTGTTACAGTAAGAAATAGTGCACATGTCTTGTCAAATGCGTACTCAGCTTCAGCTGAAGTACTTGCACTTTGGAAAAAAATGAATAAATGCTTCATCAATCATACGAAGTTACATGCACCTATGCAAAGTACTGGCATATTGCATGGTCTTGCATTTGCGCGTGAGCGTGTGTGTGTGTTTATTTGCTATATGTTTATAAAAAAGGAGAGAAAAACAAGGATAAACAGTGAGAGAGAGAGAGAGAGAGAGAGAGAAAGAGAGAGAGAGAGAGAGAGAATGAATTTGACTTGCCCCTTATAGAACCAGTCTGAAATTGACTGCAAACAGCCCTTTTGGTACATATGCATTGCTCTGGGAGGACGTCCCAACAATTACTGCTATATATACCGGAGAAAATGAGAGCTGTTAAAAGCGCTGATTATAGGGTGGAATAGGGAGCGAGCCAGTCCTCTGCCCATGGCAAAGAGAAGGACTGAGCAGGTCAGGAGGCTCCTACTCAGACAGAGAACAAAGCCTACAGTCTCACACTTAGGAAAGCTTTGGGCTGCTGGCTCAACAAATCAGAAATGTTCACTAAATCTGACTGATGGAGTAAACAGGTGAAAGCAGTATAGTGAACAAGCAGCTCCAGTGATGAACACTGTCAATTTCTACATTCTAATTCACTATCTCCTTCTCTCACATGTGGAAGGAAGACAAAAAAGAGAGATGGAAGAATTTTTAAACAGGGCAATTTAGGAAACAGTTTAAAAGATACAGACAAGCAGGTATTTCAAACAAGAGTTTACTTGCATGCAAAAAAAAATAAAAAAAAATTAATGAACAAAGAAAAAACTCGGACCAGCGTAAAACTCGGACACTTTTACCAGTGTAACTTATACGGAGCCGAAACTGCATTGTAGTCCTTTTCTGTTTTTATAAACAAGCCCCAACCTATCATTCGAGTGTTCTCGCTTGCTTTTTTAGGGATGTCTGAAGGACCTGTATAATTGGCAACATTTTGTAAACAGCAAATTATACTGTCTCCATTCAATATGGTCCAATTTTTTTCTTTAAATGGCCTGCAAGGA
This sequence comes from Alestes dentex, assembly GCA_037576975.1. NCBI lineage: Eukaryota > Metazoa > Chordata > Actinopteri > Characiformes > Alestidae > Alestes > Alestes dentex. The sequence continues at coordinate 15,613,193 of JBBIGA010000146.1, forward strand.
AAATATTATAAATGTGTCTCCATCTAGTGGTGAAGTATAACAATTAGCTGAGAAGGATGCATGTTATTATAGCCAAAATTAACCAAGAGATCCTGATCAGTTAAGAATAGAGGTTATCACAAAACACCATCACACTACATTTACACACCAAAACCACTGTTCCTCCCTCTTCCGGTGTCCATGATGTTATCTGGGTTCAGGTGTTTGCTCATGCTTGGATATATGAATTTGGATGAAGTTGATATCGCTGCATGCCAACCCAACGAAGCAGCTTTTTCACAGACTTGCACTACATTCAGCTCCTCACCATTCCCCTCTCCATCTCCACACTCCGGCCATTGCGCTCCACACAAAGTTAATGGAAACAGAAGCATTGGAGAGGTTTCCCCTTAACCACCTCTCAAGTGTGAAACTGTTCCCTGTGGGTACGAACACTATGCACACATTACCTACTGGCTGGTCTTACGCTTGGAAATGCCACACTTGGTCTCACTCCACTGGCTTGCATAATTGAAAGCGCCTTTGCATGAAGATATAGCCAAGATGGCATATCAATGGCAAATTATTTCAAGGGCACATTAAAAAAAAAGTATGCTGGCCTTAACAGGTTGCATCGATAAAGTGTCATTGCACTGGGAATGATAAGGACTTAAGATAAGTCTGGCACCTGTGAAACCATCAGATTGTTTAAAGTGAAGGAACCGTTTTAAAGGCCTGATAAACAGATGTTAAACACTGCTGAAAAGTTCTCCTTGGCTTACATTTCCACACAGTCATCAATCAGCTTGTACAAGTAAATTGTCACTGCCCTGTAACGTCCAACAGTAATTTTACTATTGCTGGAGCGAGGGTGACCTCCTACTCACATCTGACTCATGAGAAATAGTCAAGACAACTCTTTCTGCAGTGGCTGCCTCATACAAATGAGGGGAGACACACACACACACACACACACACACACACACACACACACACACACACACAGCCTACTGTCTCATCTGCCCTGATTGAGGAGAGATGGAAAACATTGAACTTTCCTCCTCACAAATAAAAAGGTGCCGTGTGGCATTAAAACCAAGCATCCTTATCAGATCTTACACTTGAAACACTTTATCAGCTGGAACATAGTGCCACCTCCATGCCCTCACTGGTTTTCTGATGTATATGCTTTTAAGAAAGCCTCCTCACCAGCCACTAGTGTGTGTATGGGTCAACAAAATTTCAGCTGACATTTCAGTTCTCCTCTCCACTCACAAATTAAGCATGTGTTCATGGGCTGTGTACATGCACTTGCTCCTGCTCCTGTCCTCCCCCTCCCCTCCTTCTTCCTCTCTCCCACCCCAGAAGGACATGGAGAGGTCAGGGGGGAAGGGCAAGAGGAATAGGGAAAATGGGGAGCCCGGTCTCACGAGTTTTCGTGCTGCGATCACGCTTTAGTGCTTTTTTTCGTGCTAGGACAGCGCTTCACTTTTTCATGCTAGGACAACGCTTCACTACCCTAACCCTAACACTAACACTAACACTAACCCTAACCTTAACCCTAACCGTAACCCTAATAGTCACCAGTTAGTGCTGATGCTGGCGGTGTTACGCACTGCGCATTAAAATACGTAGGGTAGTGAAGCGTTGTCCTAGCACAAAAACAAGGCCTAAAGCATGATCGGTAGCACGTTTTTGAATAGATTTTATGTTGTGATGGCTGCATGAAAAGTCGTGAGATCGGGTTGAAATGGGTCATCAGATCTGATGCTGTTTATTAATGAACTAAGCAATGGGCGGTGTCATATCTGGGCTTGTGTGACTTAAGCCCTCAGTGTTTCAAGCAAAGCTCAAACTCTTTTTTTCACTTTTTGGTCTTCAAGATGTTCGTAAACATAGATTATCTACTCGCTAGCATTATATTACTATATAACATTTTGTGCGACCAAACAGCAAGAAAGAAAATGAAAAAATGTTGAAACACAGGCTGCATCCAACTACTTACATGAACCTCCTTTACTGTTCACTTTCTTTTTCTCCTGGTTGGAACCCATGTTCTCAGTAAATATACCGGCAGAGCAGATTAGCATGTGGAACCTTACAGCTACCAGATCATGCAAAATCAGAACTGCAGCTAGGAAGACAGGAAGTCATTTGACTATTCAAACACAGCTGTAAAGTTTTTGCGCTCCATAGTTCCCTGACATAAACATTTTTCTCACCGTGGTTAGGTGTGAAGGCTATTTGGTATATTCACTCCTCAGTGAATATATGTCTTAAACTTGCATATACATACTTCTAAGGGCATATGGTACTGGCAAAGATCCCGCAGTCACCTAGCTAAATAGTCAATACGTTACCAAAAAACACATATGCAAAAATCAAAATATTAAGACAAACTGCGTTCATATCTTGAGCTTTTTGCAGGAATTAGGCAGTAGACTAGTGCAGGAAAATTAGAGGGGATGCATAATAGCCCTTAGAAATAAACTGTAAGATTTCTATGATGTTGTAGAATTCTTTGTGATTCTCTAAACATCTATAATAAAATGACCAGATAATAGGCCTGGAGTACTGTCGATAATTACATTTATTAGAAATGTATAGTACCTTATAGCAAACTAGTATAGCAAACCAGTTCAAGTTCTCAAAGGAATCTTTTAGGAACATATGTAGTATCATTATAAATCTTAAGGGGATGAGGCAACATAACATCTTACCTTAACTTACATTGCTCTATAAAGAAACTCTGCCATAATTTTCTTTTTAGTGTCAATGTCAATGGAATGTAGAAAAACTGTGTGTTCCATGATGAACCATTTACCTAGGTTTCCTGAACTGAGGTGGAGGATATGTATATGAAAGTCTGTTACTTTGCTGTTGTTACAGATGCGAAGAAGAGAGAGGGGAAGTATGTGATGCAGTAGACCCATGACCCATGGACAGGAATGAGGAAGCAGGTGAAACTGCAAAAGAGAGAAAAATGAGAGACAGAGTGGAAATAAAAGAGGAAGAGTGATGGACGTGCTACATATTAAAGCACAATCAAAGCAGGAGACCAAGAGGAGAGTTGAATTCTGTCCTGAGATCCTGGTAATCAATCCCCAGTGCTACGCAGGTCCAGTCTATTTACAGCTGTGACCTCCATGCGTACCCTGCCATCTTTAAGCATGTTTCATTTCTTTAAATGTGCTTGAAGGAATTAATAAGGGAGGACAAAAAAAGGATTTCAGAAACATGTGCATCCTATTTTTTTTTCTAATCCATGTCTGTGACAGTTTCTTTGACTCCATCTTATAGTTACTGGCTGATTGCTGGTAATTTAAGGGTGCAGCCAAAGCATAATTAAAATCAGTTTAAACCAGTACAGTGTATTTCATGTGTGAAATCAGTTGATAATACTATGAAAATGTATCTGCAGATCTATGAAAGTAATGCTTAGCCTGAAAGTTTAGCCTACTGTTTGACTGCAGCCAGTTTCCTCTATATGTTTACATTAGAGAATTGGTGTGCAAAACAGTAAGTCACTATATCTTTGCCACTGAAAATAACTGGAAAATATTCTGCTGTGCTGAATATACCTAGATAGATACACTTAGTGGAGAAAGGTAGTCTGTCTAATAATAATGTACAGCAAAAGCACAGTTAGAATGCACGTTATCATGTGGAGCGGTGGTGCTATGCAGTGCTGTTTGGTGATTATGTTAGTTGACACATAACAAGCAGTAGTAAAGTAGTAAAAATCTACAGCCTTAACGTTAGTTGTTAAAATTAGCGCTATTAGCATTAATTGTTAACATTAGCATAGAAACTTTGCTGGACTGTCCAAACCTATGTTTTAATCACAAAATCTATGTTATCTTGTAGAACAAGTGGGTCTAGTAGACATTAACACAGTGTGATAGACTTTTTTCTCACATTTTGTCCATTTTGTCTGCTAAAGTAATCACATGACGTCTATGAACCACCTGGGCTCCATAGCTGCAGAAATGTATTTTGAGTTTAAGGTGTGGAACTGTCTCTTATGTCTTTTATATATTCACTTAAGGTGTACTGAATATAAGCACACATTTAAACCCTAGAGAAGTGACACCCCTGATCATGAGTCTTTCCTTCACTAGACAGAGGAACACATAGAGATGACTATGATTGAATCATAATTTTGCAACAGGCCAACCGCTAAGAGATGAATTGTATACATTCATTAATTACTGATGCATTGATAAGTGAATAATTAATGTTAACATGCAGAATTCATTCTTTCAAAGTGATGTGGACTTGACAGTGCTAGCACCTGTCCACTTTTACTGAAGTGGTCTCCAAAATCTTGGTTCTGCCCAGTAATTGCAATATTGGCGCTCACTATAAATTAGAATACTAAAAAAAGGTTGCCCTGTCCCACTCTACAAATTTGCAAGCAATTTGTTTGTAATTGCTTTTCACTGCTGTAGAAAAAAGGTGAGTGGGTAAAATGAAAATGCTCTGGAAAATGCTCTGTTTTTAGATAGGCACATCACCATATCTTTTTTCCTTCAAGGTCCCCTGCCTACCAAGATAAACCAGCACACTTCTGCGTCTCTACTCACCCTCCGTGTAGATAAGGCCTGAGCTGTATACAAAGCTTAACAATGTGACACATCGCTCGGTGTCTCTTGATTTTACTGCATACGAAATTAATCCTGCCCCAAAAATGACACCTTTTCTTACCCTATAATACTCTAGTGCAAGAAAGTGGTGCTAAAACTGCATTTTCCTTCAATAATGTCACGCCATCAAACTCACCTGCATTTGTGCAGTTATTATCTATGGAAGTTAGTTCATGGTTAATGAGAGTGTCCCTGTGCATCGATCATCAATCATTCTGTGAAGTTTTATGAAAAACCCTTTTTATGGTGTTTGGTGGAGTTGTTGTTTATATAACCCTCCTGTAATCATGATGTACTGATAGTGTTTGTAATTACAAATTACAGACAGTATTCTAATTATCCAGAACTGAATTTCCATCTTCTAAAGTGATGTTAAACAAACAGAAATTATCGAAGTTTGAAAACAGGGAATTTATGGGCGTTGGAGGGAAATCAATCAAGGTCAAGGGAATGTGTAATTAATATGGTGCTATGAAAGATTGCCTCAGGCTCTCTCTGTGGCGTGCCCCCTCCCTCCCGCTGCTTTGTTATTTATTTGGTCTGTCACACTGTTGTTGTGATTATGGATGTCATACAGCAATAAAGCGCTTAGGAATCAATATTCCCTAAATTAAAGCAAAAAGTGAATTTCCGCAGCTGGCCACACTCCTGGGCAGCAGGAGTTACCTTGCTGGATTATCATAAATTTCATCCACAGATCAGAGGTAAGATCCAATAGGGCCATTTGACCAGAGACTTTCAGTAGCTTGTATTCTGAGGTCAGGCGGAGCTGAATCATGTTTTGGCTTTGACCATTCTGTGTACGGAATATACTTCATGTTCACCAATTTAGTGAAGCTCATTAAAAGCTTCTTGCTGAGGTTCTAAACATAGTTGACCTAACAGTACGTCGTACAGGTTGAGCTAGTTGAGGTGCATAAAGCAGTCTTCCCCCACTGTGCTGAGGCTGAAGATCTGTCTGTGAGATCCCACTGGACCACGTCCCTCAGATCAATAGTCTATTAGTTTGGGTATAACATCAGCTTTATCTTTGTGTTAAGCTTCCGCGTGAGACAATCTTTCATCACGTGAGTCGTAGCAGCTTTACATTCAGTAAGAGGTCTATTGATGCATACGTAAGCATTTAAAAGCCTTTAATGAACTCCAGTTAAAGCCTGGAAGCAGACAAACTTGCTGAGGTAACTGAGCTGATTTTACTGTTCACATTGTAATGTAGACCACATTCCCTCAAGGTGAAATACAGGATACAGTTGAAAAGGCTTTTAATTACTTCTGGTGAGGACAGCACATGTGAGCAGAGCTCGGATTTGAAGGAGAATGCAAGAGGAGAAAATATATATACAGTACTTCCTAAAAATCTTAATAAGTAAGTAAAATGTCCTAAAAATGTTAAAGAGTAAGTTTTGGCTACAGGTTACACCCCTCTAGTTCTTTAAACCTACCATCCTCCTTGACTTTTGTTTTAAATACAATATGTCCACTACATATAAAGGTAATTCTGTAATTGTGGATACATGAACACACACATACACATCAAAAGGAGATGAAAAATTATATATATATATTCTGCCATGTACCATTTCATCAATTTGGATTAATATCAATATGTGAATTCTACTAAAAGTTAAAAGTCTGAGTACTGTACAATTGCACATTACTTATACTTTGTTCCAAATAAGAGAGCATTCTGTGTATAGGATGAAATAAGAGATGTCTGAAGAATCTGACATTTCAGTGTCTGTCCTGCCCTAAAAATGTTAAAAAGTTAGTTTTAGCTACAGGTTATACCCCTCTAGTTGTTTAAACCTACCCTCCTCCTTGAGGAACACTACATATAAAGGTAATCCTGTAACTGTGGATACAGTTTGTATCACTGCTGATGGCATTTATCAATTTATAGATAAGTTTCATTTTCATTATCTTACTGCATGATAACTATAATTTTATTGGGTCATTGAAAATTAACTAAAACTTAAACTTTTTGATATGAGATAATTTTCTGTAAAAAATTATAATACAACAAAATAATCACAATTAAAAATATACTGCCATTTTCAAACCTTTGTATCTCCATATTTTATTATTATTATTATTATTATTATTATTATTTATTACTGATTCTGAAAATACCAGCTTCCTTTCACAATGTTTTAAAATTTCACAGTGTATAGAGCACTAAAAATGTTCCTTCCCGTGAAAATACATAGAATTCCCCCAGTTGGAGAAGTTGCGGTCATTTTAAAGAGACCATGAGCATCCAAGCATTTGAATTCAAGTGAGAGATTGTGTAAAGATTAATTGCAGTCAGGAAACGCTTCCTTCAAAACTCATCCATACCTGCATCCGGACAGAAGCTTGTCCTGCACTCCAGACGCCCATCACCGGAGATAGACAGATCTCTTCAGCTCCCTTATATGAGCTCTCCAAATCGATCTATAATTAATTTGAGCGGATCATGGAGGAGAGGAGAGCGTTAAACCACCTTTCACTGACAGGCTGCTTTATCTCAGCCAAGCAACTTTTGTTTGTTTTAGCCAAAGGCGTAATCTGTCAGTTTGAATCCTCAGGGGTAATTGTTTTGATTTATCTCTGCATCTCCTCCTCATTTTGAACAGGGTATGTAGTGGAGAAAGTGTTTAAGCATGCATTATTTCAAATGATCTCTGTGTTATTGAAGAAAGCAGTCTTTATGAAGTATTTATGTTCACCATACATTCTACCGAGCAACACCCTTATGAGCACATTCCTGACTGGTTCAGAGACGCTGATGTGTTAAGACAATTGAGATATGTCCATTTGTCACCACGCTCCTCGAAAGCCGGTACAAGCTGGAACTGTTGCAAATCAGTGTTTGATTTCTCTTATCGATTTGACAAATCCAGAGGACATGGAACTCCCGTGTCAAAAAGAATGATAGAGAGATGACCTGACAGGTTGGATCCCGGCAAAAAATAAATATATAAAAATATTTTAATGCCAGTGCTGAAAATGACTAAATAAAGATGCAAATATAACTACAGATGTCACGTTTGTTATGATGTTATGAAAATTGTTCATGACATAACTACTTATTGGGCATGCACTGGATGGTAGAAAGATTAGGGCTGGTAGTAGCTGTGATGAATGTGATGAATTATTAGTAATGTCTGCATGTATATGTATGTCTATCTATATACACATGACCTACACACATGCAATACAACTACTATATACAATAGATATATATAACTACACATATATCTATACAGCTCCGGAAAATGATAAGAAACCACTGCAAAAACGTTCAGTGTCTCAGGTTTTATCCTTTATAGGTGCAAGTATTGAACTGAACATCTTTGCTGTAGTTTTAAGAACTGCTGACAATATTTATCCTAATTTCCAAATAAATATATTGTTCTTTAAAGCATAATTTTAAAGGAAAAAACAAAACATCAAAATAAGAGAAGTGATGCAGTGATTGCATAACTTGTATAATTCAAAGACAGCAAAATGGCAGTAATCACCTTTGATGTACTTCTAGTAGTGTTTTGCCATCCAGCTGGGTCCTGTTCCATGGAATTAAGGGAAAGTCTGGTTTATTTCAAGGGAAAGTAAGGGAAAGTAAGCCAGACTTTCCCTTAATCCTGTTTCATGGGACAGGTCCCTGATCACATTGCGAGAGGAGAGTGCTGATTACAGCAGTGTTTTTTATACTTTTCCTCATTAAATAAGATGTGACTCAGGTGATCACATAATCAGTACCATAAAGCAAATTGAGGTGCTTGTGTAGGAATTGAACAGACACTGGCATGTCACGCTCATAGAGATGTTCATTTAAAAATACATTGCAGTGGTCTATTATTTTTTTCCGGAGCTGTATATATAAACAAGGGGTCTGGGGTTACACAAAAACACGAGAAAATATTAACAGGTATAACAAAGACAAGAGCATGGTTGATACTTAAGGAATACAATCAATGTTAACAAAAACATGAGCAAAACAGAGCAAAATTTTAAACAGCCAGAATTATATAGAAATTTACAAAGACCACCTTTAACATAGAATTTTACACTGAATTAACAAACACAGACTGAAACACAGAGGGTATACATTCACTGAGGAGACAGTGGGAGACACCTGGGAAGGGGAGGATATAAGAATAAGACACAAGTGAACAGGATAACAAGGGGGCAGGGCTAGGGTGGGGCTAAGACCAAAACAACACATGGAGTACAGACACATAAACAAAGCATATGGAGAGTGTAAACAATGACATAGACAAGAAAACAAGAATGAGACAGAACATTAAGACAAGCCAAGAAACTGGGGAAGATTTTACAAATATTTAACATTTAACTATGCAATGACCCGTTTAAGCATTCTAATGATTCTTTGAGTTTTCATGGTTCTATGAGTACCACTGTCTTTACTAAAGAACCTTTAAGATGTCCCCTCCAGTCTTTAAAGAGTGTACTATAAACTGTGTGTAATTTATATGACCTCAGAGCTCCGTACATTTTTCTCAAAGAACTCCTAAAACCGTTCTATATCCTTTTCCATCCATTCTGATAGTGTGTCACCATACAACCTAAATCATATTCAGTCTAAAGCAGCTTTCATTTAACTCTAAGAAGAAAAAAAAATGCCTGGGGAACGAGCCACTCGGTCAGACCTCTACCACTGTGAAAGCTCATTCTAAACTATTTATTTTCTTTATTTCCTGAGATCAGCTATAAGGGACAAACACTATTAAGCGAGCCAATCAATAGAGGGAATGAGGGAACATCACTGCTGTTATCCCTCCCTCACACAAAACAGATTTATGTCTGTGGCACTGAAGCATAAATCATATATTCATACATTAAATTAAAGAGTGACAGATGGTGAGTTGAAAGAACAGGTATAAAAGAGTGCTGTCAAATCACATTAGAGTTAGACACAGGTACAAATGTTGATATTTTTCAAGGTATCCTGAGTTTTTGGAAAGGCCAGTAGAAGTAGGACTGATTACTTGACTGATTGATTGATTGATTGATTGATTGATTGATTGAATGATTGATTTGAATGGGTAAGAGGAGCAGATGCTCCATTTCTGAACTTGGTTTTTAAACTGAAGACTAAGGTAAACTGAAAGCTGTACAGATTTTCACAAGGTTTTTCTTTAATGTCACTTAAACGTAGAACATTAGCTTTAATATTAATATGTATTTGAAATATCCAAGCTCGCAGGTTCACTTGAATAGGGCTCTTTCATTGTATGGGAACAGTCCGCATCTAAACAAGATTATGTCACACATTATAGGAAGCCGTGATGATGAGAGCATTTGGGGCGTGTGGGAGAAATATGGCAGCATCTATCAGCAGGTAGGCTGGCAGGCACAAGGAGCAAGTGGAAGAGAGAATCTGCCAAGGACATTTTAGTGTGCTGTCAGGCTTAGATGATCTACAGGCCTGCTAATAAACCAACATCCAAGCATATGTGTTCTCCTTCACCTAAGATTGAAGAAAGATCAGCAGAAATCCACATCCACTATTGAAGTAAATCATCTTGTTTCGCAGAAACAGAAACTCTGATGCAGTATAAATAAAACAGTAAACTGTAGTAACCTGTCACCATAGTATTTAAGTTAAATCAAACTGCCTCACAGTATGAGTGCTGGAACAATCGTGTTATGTCTAATTAACATATTAACATGATCTTTTACACAAGGCATCATTCCTGGACCAATCCCATAATTTTTCTCTCTGCATTTGCTGAAACAGAGGGCATATTTAAATGTCTTGGCACACTCCACCGTTTAAAATATAAAATCTGGTTCCATGACTGACTCAAGACGCCCTCGTCTCGCCTTATGGAACACTTGCCAGGCAAGGTAATTATTATTAGGACATAAGGCTTAATTGACAGTAATTAAGTCTGCCTAACATCATTGAGCCTGTATCTCTTAGATGCATAATTGAAGGTGCTCCTTTCCGAGAAAACTGTCCTGTATAAAGTAAAGCAAAACTTGCTGATCTGTTAGAAAGCTCTTAATGTGAGTATTAACATCTGACATTTCTCTGACCTTAATTCATGTAACACTGACATTACAACATCATGGGACTGCCACAGGGATTCATAAAGATCATGTAAACAACCAAAAGTAAATCACTTTGCTTGAGGGACAGAGAAAATGCCATGACTCTGACATTACAAGCATTGTCTCACGTATGTATAAGAATCTTTCTGCAAAACGAACTAAACTGATTCTCATAACCACTGACAGTATGCCTTGCCATGAAGGTCTTACGTAGGTGTTGGAAAACCAATCCATAAATTGGAATTTAGTGAACTTAAGTTGAGTGTGTGCATCTAGGCATCCAAAGCTTACACGTCAGTGGAGTACAGATTTTTAGAAAAGTTGCAGAATGGTGACATTAACTCCATTCAATGTACTCACTAAATGCAGGTGTGTCAATAAATCTGCTACATGTATGTTTTGTTATAATAATGTCTTGTACAAATAATTTTGCCTCACTAAAATATGTTCATTAGCAGCAAAAATTGTAATCCAGGGTTCACAAAATAATTTTCTGTTTCATTTGATGATTTAAGTTAATAACCATTCCATTGTCATTTTAGTTTGAGCAGTGGTGGGGACCACACCAAGTGTATTTGTTAACAAAGGGTGTGTGGATGGTGAGCGTATTTGTCGATTCAAAAAGTATTGGGGATGAAATGTACTGATCTGGGCACAAAAAAGTAGATTAGTATGTCCCAGCACAAATGACAGCTGTGCTTAACTTCATGACAAAACCCAATACACACATTAATGAGCTGATTCCTGATTAAAAAAGCTTCAGTGTATAACGAAAAATGTAATCATATTACATCAGAATTTTTAATTTGGTCAATGGGCTAGAACACTGCAGAGTAGACTGAAAGGGATAGAACACTGCAGAGTAGACTTAAACAGTCTTTAGTTATTACCGTTATAAATATGTTTTACCAACAGAACATGTTTGAACTGTAGTTTCTTGGCTGAACTTTTTGAGTTCAAAAGTATTTTGTTTGTGTATGTGGGTGTATATATATGATCCTTTGAAGACATTTCTGACTCTTTTAAAAAGGGTTCTTAAAAGGAAACAGTCCTATCTTTATTCCCACTACAATATTTTATAGTGCATTTAAATTTCTTTTCAATGTTTCAATGTTTTTGGCCGTTTTTTCTAACCCACCATAAAAAAACCTCATAAAAAAAGTTATATTTTGATTTTATCTTAAATTTGTCATGGTTCCAAAGGCTTTTTCTAGCCAGCATAGTTGGCAGGAAGGTTGTGTTTCACTGTGGTTTTGGTGCCATGGTGACCCTGAGATGCAAGAAACTTAAAAGTCCGGTTGTGATCCTCACCTCCCTAATTATCCTCTTCACTCTGAGTAAAGGATGCGGGATACTTGTCCTTCTCCAGGGAAATTAATCAGAAGACTAATTATTGCTCTTATCGTGGAGATTAGCATTGTTCAGGTGTGGAGCTATAATTAATAGCCATTGCTTGACTTTAGATGTCAGCAGCCTGTCAAATTTTGTTTGTTTATTCCCTGATTTTTTCCATGTTGGTGGACAATTATCATTACCTTATTATCATAACACAGTCAAACTAAAAGAAATAGATGACCACATAAGACAAGCTGCCCCAATCCCAGTGCTGGTGTCTTCATGTTCTGACTTTTTTGTGTTAATGAGTTGAATTTGGTGTACTAGAGATGAAGCAAAAAAAAAAAAAAAAAATATGATAGTGCCAGGGGTGGGATTGGGAACCCCTGGCTTAAGAGTTCCTTGTAAATGGACATACATGTCTATTGAAAATTATTTATTATCATGCTCATAACTATGGCATGATAAGAAACAAACAAACAAGAGCTACTTTTCTGATTATGAAATGAAAATCGTGTATATTATAAATATTTTTTTCATTTAGCACTGCCGCTCAGGTATAAGCCTTCAGGTAGCTGTTGCCTTTTTTCCTGATGTGAGATCAGCTCCTTAAACCCACATCCTTTTCTTTCTACAGGAGGAATCTGATCTCAGATCAGAGTAAACGAGCTCGCCCCGGAGATTGCTAGACTCAGCCCTCCTCTCACGCGATTGGCTGCCTTCTTTAAATATTCAGCGAACGCTTTTGTTATTGGATGGATTCATTTACAATTGATTTCATAAAGCAATTTCTTCCGAAGTTGTGAAAAGGACTACTGTTATAGGACCCCAGAGACGCGCCGCGTGTCCACTGAGAGCCGACTCGGAGGACAGGAACACCAGCCCGTAGCTGCCCATCGCTTTTCCTCATGTAGGTGCCGCTGCTTATCCACTACATGCTGGCTGGGACGAGAGAGTCTCCTCTGGTCCTGAAGTTCCGGAGGCTGCATAAATCTCTGATCGTCCAGATAGACCTGTCCGGTTTAGACGAGGACAAGATTTATCAGTACAAGGCGTATTGGTGAGAGCGGGGGCAGAAAGTTTGTTAAGAAGTGTGCATCATTGCTTTTAGCTGGTTAAGATTTTTTTTTTGCCTATACTGAGCTTCGTCCTGGCTTCTTGCGTTGTTCTTCTTTATTCAGACTTATTCAGATTCAGACTTCCTTATACAGACTCAGGCTTTGTTAAACGAATGGCACGTTTCGTGCATTTACAGGCAAACTGCACTGCCATCATTACTTTAATGACCGCTTCTGTGTTCTTGAAGTTTAGTCGAGTTTCTGGCTTTAAGCGGGGGGTCTTTGGTGTCCTGCACACTCTTGGGCGCGTGTTGAGAAAGTGAAGATGCTGGGCTTTGTCGCAGTCCGATCAGGATGTAAGGATGCGGGACAGCTTGCGTAAGATGAGGGCAAGTGAGTCACAGATCCAGTGCTCTCTGATAGCCTGCGTGTTCACTAATCTCCATTTAACACAAGGTGCTCTTGGTTACTTGGATAACTCTCAGCTCCCTAATGTACTCTTTTTCCAACTGGATGCAAATGACTGGCAGATTGTGGAGTATTCTTGTTACCCTCCAGTCCTAAATTAAACATGCACTAAAACTTCAGAAGCTGCAGTGAATTTTAGAGTTCAGTTAACTGCTGCAATGAAGATAAACTGTCAAAGTTCACCTTATACTCGTTTAACCATGTGAGCTGGTTTCATGGACTTAAGCCTTAGCCTTGGTCTACTTTGCAATCTTAGTGGTGTTTACTGACTAACACTGTAAGCAGGTTTCATGGAATTAAGTCTTAGACTTGGTCGACATGGCAATCTCAGTGGTGATCACTTCCTAGTTCTGTTAGAGATCACACTGATAATTGTGCTGTGTACAGTTAACACAGAATTTTAATTGTATGTTACTTTTTTCCATCAATAATGCATGTGCACTGACCACAGCAGCAGCGAGATAAGGAGAATCAGCACCAATTCCTCCTTAAGATGAACACTGGATGCCAGATTCTTTTCAGTTTGTTTTCGTGTGGGATTGCTGGACACTGACTGACATTATTGCCCCATGTTTATAACAGCTTGGCAGCTTGGGCTTAATCCAGTTCTACCTGGTCAGAGCACTTTCCCCAGCACCAACAGATACAGTACATATGTTGTACCCTTTTAATCATCAGCATAGCACTGCGGCATCTCTGCCCCAACCCATAATGTTAGATGATTTCCGCCAGCTGAATCACTGTATTAAGCATAAAATCACACATTTGTTTTTCGTCGCCCATCTTTCCAGCATCATTGCCTCAGTTGATACTGCTGTTATGCATATTCTAAGTGTGTACTGTAAGTGTTTTTCATGATTTTGGTTATAACTTAGAGGTCTGTTGTGACCTCTGGAGTAGTTTGGCTGCCTCTGCAGCCTCTTCTGAAGTTTAATTTGAGCTCTGTGTGTATAAATGCTAATTAGGTTTCTGTGTCATTTACAATATTTAAACTTTCAGAGTGCGCATTTCTTTGTGCAGATGTGCGTGCCTGGACTTCAAGGAGTTCAAGCCACATAACAAGTCACCTGGAGCTGCATGAATCCAGGACTCTAGTAAAGTGAATAAGATTAGGTGATTTGGGGGCATTGCAGTGTACTGTATTAATAAAGGCAGTCTCTTCATAAATCCTGCCAGCTTGTAAAGGCTCCTGTAATCTTGCTCCACAAATATCTGTGATGCCTTCTGTTCTACTTTCTCTTCCACATCATCCTTCCTTACTTTTTTCTCTCCATGTATTTTATTACTGCTTTAATTGAATAATATATGGTAGCATTTCTGAATCATTATACTGGTTTAATCCAGCATTAGCTGTCTATATATTTTGGACTATGCATACTTTGTGGTTGTCATCTTCAATTTATTAAGAAATACACACAGGGTCAGTTTCTGGAACATGGATTAAACCTAGTCTTGAACTAAACTGTACTGTCGGTACTGTTTTACTATAACACATACTATTTAGTCTAGAAAACTGGATCACCAAGAAACGTAGAGTTAGATATCCTTAAATTATATGTCGGTTCAGAATCTGAAGCCTTTTCAACTTACGTCATGGTGATTCCATCCCAAAACGTTCATGTTCTGGACTAATCTACAAAATGATTTGAATAAAAACCCATCTTATTTTGCCCTGCCACCCCTCTTTCCCCTTCTTACACATTTGTTATTGGCTAAACACCTGAATCTCCACTACTTTTATTCATTATTCCTTACTGAATTTTAAAAATGTCATTGAATTTAACCCACCCTGACCCATCTGGCTACTTAAAAAGATTCTCACCCTCCAAGAATGTCTCTCATTCTCTTTGACACTTATAGATTTTTCTGTATGAAGTGTCTGTCTCATATGCAGTGACACAGCCTTTTCTCTCCAGTCTTAATTTGGACCTGGGTCTTGCACCTGTCTTCAGACTTCTGATATATGTTCTTGAGCTGTAAGTGGAGTGTTGACCAGGTAATTGCCTCTTAACAGGGGAAACCATTCAGACGTCTGAAAGCGAGCTGAATGACAGACTTGTTTCATGTATTGCTTTGTGCAACCTTTCTCATGTAGGTGAGAACATATCTACAAACTGCAGGCAAAAGGAATGAGTGTGGGCTGGTGTCATTGTAGTTGTTTATGTTACTGCTACTGGTGTGATGCCTTTGTTGGTTATTTTTTGGTTCAGTGGATCAGTAACAATTATGTTTGTCATGAATGTAGGACTGTTGTACTGTGTGGCCTGTTAATTTTGTTGGTAAAATATTTTATAATTGTAAGAAAAATACAAAAATCCACAAGGAATATGAATGTATATGTCAAACTCCAAACTAACTTTTAAAAGTGATCGATGTGTGGATTTCAGACCTGTTTAAAAATGATTGGTGTAAAGATATCATCTGAAAGAGGCTTATCTGTGATTTCCATTGCAAATTGCTTAATTTACCCTTGCAGAGTCTTTAAAAATAAGCCTCAAAGATTTGTTAAATTATGTAGACAACCGCTGGTGCAGAAAAGACAGCTAGGCAAGTGTTTCTAGAAAACAAAGGTAAAATAATATCAGTGAGACATTGTTGGGTGTCGCTGATGCACAGTGATCTCAGAGACAAGGTGCATTTTTACCTCCTTGCATACACCACCTTAAAGAACACAAGATTATATGAATCCCTCATCTTAATAAGATCCAAATAACAAGCACGGGCCTACGTGAAGTCAAGTCTGTTTAGAAAGTGTTTGTGTCCATTTTGATGTTAATGTTATGTGTGGGTTTAGCAGGTGACCATGTCTGTGTGGCCAGTAGCACTGGTTCTGGGCATCATGGGTCAGTCCTGGGCCCAGCGCTCAGAGCCCATGTTTGCAGTGGTCACTCAGAGCGTTCTTCCCCCCGACTACGAGAACAACCCCACTCAGCTTAACTACGGTGTGGCCGTCACTGATGTGGATGGAGATGGAGATCTGGAGATATTTGTAGCTGGGTGAGCATTTTTTTTTCCTCATTGGGGTAAGGGTCTTAAAATGGTTTGCGAGGGTAGAACATGGGTTGGTCCAAAAGTATTAGGACTGGATTCAATCTAGATTCAGTGACATTCACTATGTTGTCATCTAGAATGTAATTTTCAAAACCATCCACTTTCTTCCAGAGCTGCTCAATTGAAAATATATTTAATTGATATTGAAACATAGCAGATAGCAGCCAGGAGCTTAGTTTGCCAAGAATACGCAATTACTTCAATTTGTGATGTGAAAGTGATCTTTCTTTAGAAACTGAATGATTGTGAAAAAAATAAAGTGGATTTTTGAAGGATTTAGACGTCGTAGATGTGTGTTGATGATAATGGAGGTAATTGGACAGTCCTCCCTTGTTTTGGCATTTTTGCAGTGAAATGGACAGACACTGATAGAGCCCTCAGGCTTTTGCTTTTCTTATGACACAGAGGAGGAGGCGAGCATAGAGGAGAATGAATCATTAAAATCACACTTTTAAAGTTTGATTTAATAATGTGATTAAATCAGTGTTGTATGATGCAGTGATGAAACAGGGGAGGATACTCTGTGATTACACACAAGTAAAAACTGATGATATTTGATTCAAATATCTGTCATTTCCACATGAATTAAATGCTGACACATGTTGTCCAGGTTGTTTAGTACTAGCGGTAACTGTTTGTTTTTGTGCCAATGATGTAAATCTTTAAATGAATATGATTTAGTGTATTGTTTCTGTACATTTTACTTTTATTGTACATTATCAAGAGCTTGAAACTAATTTTACAGGAGAGCAAAAACACATTCCGTCCGTCCTCCACTTGTCTTTGCTTTTTAGCAATTACCCTTTAAAAAGGAAAAATGTTGGCATTAAATGGTATATAGTTCTTCTGTGTGTATCTGTTTTTTTTACCCTAAATTGAAACACCACTCTGTTTCCAACTGTCTTGCATATATTCTAAGCCTTTTCTTTAAACTGGAGAGTGAGGTGGACTTATCTAAATATCTTTGTCGATTTGTTGTATGCTGGACAGTCATATTGTGTTACATTTTCAAACGATTTTACTTAAAACGACCTTTATAGCATTTCTTTGACAGTTGGTTCTCTTTAGTTTTGAGTATCGAACGAACAGGTAAGACAAGTGTGGTTGTGATGAAAATCTTATCCCATCCCACAGGTACAATGGGCCAAACCTGGTGCTGAAGTATGATAAGATAAAGAAGAGGCTTGTCAACATTGCGGTAGACAATCGGAGTTCCCCCTACTACGCACTTAGAGATCGACAGGGAAATGCAATTGGAGTGACGGCGTGTGACATAGATGGTGACGGAAGAGAGGAGATCTATGTTCTCAACACCAATAACGCTTTCTCGGGTGTGTTATGAATATTTTCACAGAATGATGCACACACTTTAGAAATAGAGAGATAAACATACATTGTGAGTTTGCTTGATTCAGACATACACATCATTTCCGTATGAAAAAGATAAATTACATCATTGCTTTCTGCTGCCAATAATCTGGAAGTGAAAAATGTTCGAATCAAGTAAACTCTTTGCTTTGCTTTTTATAGTGCGGAAAAATTTTGCACTGAACTTCTGGAAAACACTGCTCTATAAATCCTTGCCTTATCCTTATTTCTCTATTTTCCTTGGCCAGGTCGAGCTACGTACACAGATAAGCTTTTTAAGTTTCGCAATGGACGTTACGAGGATCTACTGAACGATGAGATAAATGAGCACAGAGATGTGGCCAATCGCATGGCAGGTCGATCAGTGGCCTGTGTGGACAGAAAGGTAACCGCCCCTCACCAAATCCCTCTTGATGAATCTTTCACATGGCCTCTGCCATTGTTCCTTGCCAATCAGGAAAGCACTTTATAGCAGCAGAACCTGTGGTGATGCTCTTGTGTTTGACTGGTGGAGGAAAAAAGCTTTACACCTCATTTCTACGGGACCTTAAGGCCCTGTGTTCTGGAACGTGGCTGGTGCGTGGGAGCCAAATGTCTGTATCGATCTGGAGTTGGACAGGGGAATGGTCAGTGCTGGTTGTTCAGTGCTCTTGAGGGGGAAGTGAGTTCAGCACACTGTTAGGTGACATTTTACACTCCATTACTGCCTTCATGCTTCACCCAGAGGAGCTCGCAGGTTTCACTAGCTATAACTCACCAGGCCTGTTGAGTCCCGCCTCTGCCAGCCAGTCGCTATGACAGTCCATTTGTGGAGAGCTATGATATTTGTCTCTGACAGCGCATCATGTGGCATGATAATTAGAAAACACAAGGCCTCATTTGTTTTTGTAGGGAGACATGCAAGGAGGGACATATTGCCCTAATTTGCCTCTGCTCAGGTTCAAAGCAGCACTGATACCTAATCAGAGAGGGCATGATAGATTGCCCATCATAAAAAAGGATTTGGATGAAAGCCAAAATACTATAACCTGAACCTGTGCAGCATATTTCTGGCTTCCATGATGCTCTCCACTGCAGTCAGCAATGAACGATGTCCACTTATCCTGTGGAGCAGCGGGCGAGGGATTGAAATAGATTTTTTGACTGCAGCTTCATTTGACTGAGCAATAAGAGGACGCTGTTCTACAGCCCTGTGTAAGTGATTTAGCCCGGCCGGGCGATGGTGTTGAAGTGAAACAAAACACAAATGTGTAGGGTCCTGGTTTAAATGAAGTGGGGAAGAAACACTTCATCATTTTTTAGCATCAAGGCACACTTCACAGATAGTGTGGGAAATTGAAATGAACTCATAATACAGAGGGAATGCTTCTCTTGTCTCTTTTAGAAGTTACAGTGGTGCAAGGTCACAGGCTAACATGACAACCACCGAGAGATTACATTCTAAAACTCGTAGAGGTCTTATCCTATTTATCCATAGACTCCCATCAGCATGAGGGACAGCTAATATTTAAATGCATTTTTTAATATTGGGTTCTCCTTGAAAATGAAGTGCTGTCATTTGTCTTTTAAAGGTGGACAGGGAGATGTATTGACCTGCTCCTGGAAGGGAAATAGATTGGCCCTCACTCTGCATGGGCTGGTAATTATCCATAGGCTTATAGCTGCCTCTGGAACCCTTCCCAACAGAAGCAGAAGACATTAGAGCAAAGTAGTAGCATTTAGCTGGCAGGGGACTGCCTTTTTTCATACTTAATGGCAATGTAATAAAGTATAGAGGTAAAAAAGTATTCAGCCGTTTTCTGGCCTTGAGGAGATGAAGAGACCCATTCAGGCCACGGGACTGCAGTACTTAGATGCAGATGTAGTTACAGTAAACTTGAGCGGTGCTACATGGACTGGAATGCATGGAATGGAATCTTACCACTTTCCCTGCTTCTAATTCCTTATGCAATAATACATAAAAATGAGAGATCGCACCAGTTTGGTACTGAGTGGATACCAGTGGATATCAACTGGACCAGACATATGAATAATAATAATAAAAAGAACAAATAGATTTTGATTTTAAATTGTGTTATTTCTTTGTAATATTTAATGTTTTTTTTTATTTCTTCCCATAGGAATATAGCCTCCTGAGAACCAAAGAAAAAAGTGTCTTACAATTTCTTTTTTTGTGTGCTTTTCTATCCATTTGGGCCTAAAAAGACACCTTACAATTTAAATTTTAATTTTAATTTTTTTATTTTAATTTCCCAGCATGTCCACTGTTCCGTGTGAAAATAGAACTGAAATTAGAAAATGAAAAAAGTGATAATAATCCAAGAACACATTCAGTTTGATCAAAACAATACAATTCTGTATCATTCTTTTGTTGCTTGTTGCTTGCAAGGACAACAAATCATGTATTTTAGTTCAACAGTGAATTGTAAGTCATAGAACATCCTCTGGATATTTGAGGTGAGATAATCCTGGAGGCATGTTTTCTTTTTGGTTCTGCAGAGGAACATTTTGCATTTGGTGCACCTCATGTCTTGCCATTGCAGTCCTTGATCCCAGCATGCAAACCCATCACATGACACATCACTGGAAAGCCCAGGATGTCCTCTACAGAATACTATAGGACTTGATGGGGTAACTCCAAATACTTAAGGGAGATACAGATGATACAGAACAAAATGTCCATTATAAAGGATGTAAATGAATGGGCCGGGTCTCTGGAGGATAGAGCAGTTTGGACATGGCACCATAAGTGAACTGCTTCTATTAAAGATTCAGTCTTAATCATTTTTAAAGATTAGTACGGGTATTACATCAAGCCAGGTGAAATTGTTCTATTTTATAGTAAAATAAAGAGGAAGCAGGTCCATTTGAAGATTATGTAACTATACAGGGCCTGAGGTACTTAGGGCACATAAGATGTGATTTTAACCCCTTCATTGTTAGCTGTTTATCTTGATCTGAGTTGATGTTTCGGTAGAGCGCAGGGAGCAGAAGAATGTGTTTGACATTTACATTCTTATGGCTCATTAGGACTGCAGGCACTAGGTGGTGGTATTTATATACTTATGGACACATTTCTTTATTTCATTATTTGCCTGTGTGGAAACGCAGGGATCGCAGGAGACTTTATTGAAACTGTGTGCGTAAGTTCATTTATGTGGCTCCTTTGCTGAGTTCATGCCCACAGGGACTCTGTCTGATAATGGGGTGTGAAATTAATATCCACGGGGTGGGTGCTGCAAAGTGTGGGGAAGGAACAGGAAGGGGGTCTTCAAACTATAGAGATGAAGGCAGCAGAGCCTTCTGAGGTGGCAGTAAGGATTTGAAAATGAACACAAATGTTCATTTTTTTTTTTAACAGTGCAATCATTTGTTTTGGTTTCCATGGTGGTAAAAATCTTTTGACATGGTATGTGCACATTAGGTAATTTTGTAATTCGATTTGTTTCTTTTTTGTCCCAGTATAGTTTTTTTTTTGAGTTTGTACTGATCTGCTCTCTGATCTGGGGCTATTGTCCCTCCTTCTATATGAGCAGGTTAAATCATTTAGTTTTTTTGATTTTTTAAATGTATAACTTATATAACTAAAATATAAAAACAAAAGAAGTATTTGCTCTTTATGTCTCATTGTGTAAATTGCTGCCTATAATATATACAATGAGAGAAAACATATATTCAGAAATCTTGATATATTTACACGCATTGTGCCTTTTGCACAACTGTGACCAAAAAATGTTGCAATTATAAGCATAAACAGCTGTGGTTAAACAACTGACTGTATATTTAAATATACATATATATGTACAGGTTTAAAACAATAAATAAAAGAAACTGTTCTTAAATGTCCTGTCAGTATAATTAAGCATAATTATTTAAGTATAATTCCTGGAGCCACAATTAATTGTCTTCAAGATGTGCATGGTGAGTGAAGGCTTGCGTGTCTGAGCACTTGATTTAAACCAGATACTAGATGGTAACTAGCTTGTAAATGTCAAGCAAACCCCCTGACAAATATACAATTATACAGTAATATTTATCTTTCTTTATTCAGATATTAGGGTTTTTAACAAATAATTTAATCAGAAAATTTTGACAGTTTTGTCCCAGTATGCTGTATGTACTAAGCACTGTAATTATTATTTTTTGTTTATTTTTGATAATCGATCTGGGTATTTGGTTTCCTCCTCTGTTTCAGGGAACAGGACGTTATGCCATCTACATCGCCAACTATGCCAGTGGCAGCGTGGGCCCACACTCTCTGATTGAAATGGATGAGAACGCCAGCGACCTGTCCAAGGGAATCATTGCCCTATCCAATGTGGCAGAGCAGGCTGGGGTCAACAAATTTACAGGTGTGTTTGCGCATGTATGTGTGTGAGAGAGAGGATTGTCCATTACGGGAGACCCTCTAAAAGCAGCTGGCTGTGGGAGCGGTGTGCTTTGCCCAGCGGCTGATTTACACCAGAGCCCACAGCTCATATCAGCTGCGAGTCACTGAGTTATGGACAGTGTTTATCGGCTAAAGGAGCCCTAATAGAGAGAGCAGGGGGCCTGGGAGGCAGCGCTGCGGCAGGAGAAAGGCAGCTTTTGGCCCACTCAGCTGTTTACTACGCTGAAAGTCATAGGGAGGCACAAGGACGACAGAGCCATATTTCAACCCAGACTTGCTCAATGGGCCAAACATTCCATTAATCAGTGTAGGCTGTGAAGTGGGCTTTGATCCTCCATTCAGTGCTCTTTCGGTGGAGGCACGCTGATGGAAGGCTGTGCACCAGGACTAGGGGAACTGGAGTAGAGAATGGTGCTGAAGGAAGGTCATGAAGGATAAAACCTTGGGATTTGCTTCAGAAGGAGGCTAATATTTAATGTTTTAAGACATAAATCAAGACCTAGCGGATATATTGTTCGGCCGCTTTTAGGTTAAACACAATTATTGGTAACATTACCAATAAAGCACTGATATTTATGTTGTGATAAACAACTGATATAATCATTTATTTTATGTTGTCAACAAAAGATAACTAATGGAAAAAAAATCATTTGTGAGAACCTTCAGCTGGATTGTTAATGAGTGTGGCTCCATGACCAAGGTAGAAAAACGATGGTTTATACCAAGGATCACCATAAGATCACCACAAGAGGCCAGTGTGGCTGCAGGATTTCATTCCAACCAAGCGAAAGCACACCTCCGATACAGCAGCTAAGCAGCTGCTGAAAGACTGAGATCAACTGATTAAACTGCAAGCTTTTTTTCTACTAATCAGGTGCTTTTGTCTGTTTGAGGAAAACCCCTACAGCCACACCAGCCCTTTTTGGATAAGATTGGTGACCCCTGGTTTAGACATTCAAAGCCGTAATGGTTGAGAACTGCAAGGTTCTGGAGCAGAGGAGTGAGATCTGTGCAGACAGGGCCATGTAGAAGCTGTAACCGCATGTGTTCACGCTCCCTGTAATGTGATTGTAGGCAGGCAGTGTGTGTGTCAGCAGAAACAGCGGAGTGCCTGCACAGAGAAATGGGCTGGAAAGGCAGTAATGATTGCTCATTGCTTTTGGTGATGTTGCTGCTTCTGCTGTGTGCTGTAGGAGGACGGGGAGTCGTGGTGGGGCCCATCCTCAGCCACACCCTCCCTGACATATTCTGCGACAATGAATACAGCCCCAACTTTCTCTTCCGAAACAACGGGAACGGAACATTCACAGATGTGGCTGCACAGTCAGGTGAGCTGCTATCAGGAATCATTTCATTTATCATGTATGGTGAAACATCGCTGACACAAGAAGAGGATATTCAGAAATGCAGGAGCAGTTTCCATATTTGATATGACTTTATTTAAATACCGCATTCATAAGGAGACATTACACCAGCACTAGCCCATTGTAACAACATGTCAGCAAACATTCCCCTGATGTCAAGTGTCATAAAAGCTGCTTTTATCCATCTTAATATCTAATTAGGATAACGCTAAACTCAGGTGATACAGATTGTGGTTGAAGGGTTATGAGTTCTTCCAGGCTAAAATAAGCATTGTGTCACTCTAAAATGAAAATCACGATCAGAAGTAAACTACTTCTACCACAAATACACTGAGCCACACAATTAGGCCATAATGTGATATATCATGCATGTCATAGGATGCATATAGCATGCATGTCATTTCAAGCCAGAAACAGACAGAACATAAATTAATGTGAACAAAAATGTGACACAGAAGTTCTGTCAGCTGGACGAAAAACGAGTGGGTTTTATGGCAGCAGACAGCATATGAAATATATACTTTTCGGCCACTTCATTAAACCACTGCCTGTTAAAGTCAATTACACTGATTATCTTGTTACAATGGCACCTGTCAAGGAGTGGAATATATTAGGCAGCTAATGAACAGTTGTGTTGGAAGCAGGAAAAGTGGACAAGTGTAAGAGTCTGAGCGACTTTGACAAGGACCAAATTGGGACAGCTGGACGAGTGGGTCAGAGAATCTCCAAAATGGCAGATCTTTCACAGTATGCAGTGCTTAGTACCTACCAAAAGAGTAAGTTCAACAAGTAGATCAAAAGTACAATAGATGAACTGGCAACAGGGTCATGAGCATGCCAAGTTTATTGATGGATGTGGTGAGTGAAGACTAGTTCTTTCATTTCAGTGTGATCCCAAACAAGAGTTAATGTTGCACAGATTACTGGCTGTGTTAGAAAGGTGTCAGAACACACAGTGTACAGTGGGACTGTGTAAACCCCTTAACTGTGGGACTGTGTAAACCCCTTAACCCTTTAACAGTCCCACTGTACACTGTGAGTGCCCATACTGACCCTGTCCACTGCAGAAAGTGCCTGCATTGGACATGTGAGCATCAGAACTACACCATGGAACAGTGAAAGAAGGTGGCCTGGTCTGATGAATCACATTTTATTTTACATCGTGTGGGTGGCTGGGTATGTGTGTGTCACACACCTGAAGATTTCACCAGGATGCACTATGGGAAGAAGGCAAGCCAGTGGAGATTGGTGTGATGCTCAGGGCAGCGTTCAGCTGGGAAACCTGGCATGCATGTGGATGTTACTTTGACATGTACCACCTCCCTAAACATTGTTGCAGATCAAGCCCACCCCTTAATGGCAGTGGTATTCCCTAATGGCAGGGACCTCTTTCTGCATAATAACACACCCTGCCACAGAGCACAAACTGTTCAGGAATGGTTTGATGAAGACGACGAAGAGTTGTTGACTTGGTCTCCAAATTCCCCAGATCTTAATCAGATCATCCGTGGGATGTGCTGGACAAATTAATTCAAAACATGGAGGCCCCACCTCACAACTTGCAGGATTTAAAGGATCTGCTGCTTATGTCTTGGTGCCAGATACCACAGTACACCAAGCAAAACACATACACCTAGTCCATGTCTTGATGGGTTAGAACTGTTCTGGTGACCCATAATATTGTGTAATATTGTGACTTACACAATTATATTGTGTAAGTCACAATATTACACAATATTATGGTTTTAATATTATGGCTGATCGGTGTAGATACATAATGTGTGCAGATAGATATTTTATATTACAAATTTATATATACAAATATATATGAAGGATTTAAGTCCAGGACATTTGTGTATGCTCCTGTTACGTTTAACCCTTCTTACAGGAGTTGAGGACCCAATGCAGCATGGTCGAGGGGTAGCTCTAGCAGATTTTAATCGTGATGGCAGGACAGATATTGTGTATGGAAACTGGAATGGACCACATCGGCTCTTTCTACAACTAAACAGTAACCGCAAACAAAGATTCAAGGTGAGTTCAAGGTTAGTTTAATCTGTATCATTTGCCTGCATGATTGGTAGGTTGTTTCTGAAGTCTTCTTGTATTAGTTGTGTTATTTGTCCTAAGTTGAACACTAACACTACGCTACCTATCTCTAAGATATCGTCTTAACCCTTATGTACTTACTTTGTATAATTGCCAGTCACTAAAGATTCATTGTATGAACACACACACACACACACACACACAC
>JBBIGA010000146.1:15639583-15666212 GCA_037576975.1 Alestes dentex
AAAACATATGTGTGTATATATATAAAACATATGTATATATTCATTGGTGAAACAACCCATGATCGAGTAATAGCCAAACATAGATAAAGTGTCTATTTGTGGTGTGAACACACCACAGCCCACACAGCAGTGGGCTGCCAGCAACGCAGCGCACGGGGAGCAGTGTGTGGGGACAGTACCTTGCTCAAGGGAACCTCAGTGGTACCATTAGCAGTCCTGAGATTCAAACCCACAACCTTCTAATTGCAAGGGCAGCTCCCTAACCACTAGGCCACCAGCCACCCCAGGTCACCAGCTGCCCTAACAGCACATGTTTTAGGGTTGTTTCCTGATCAATTTTAGCAAACCTTTGTTTTTACATCACCAAAAATACATGAGCTGGAAATCATAATTAAGTCTGTAAATAACAATGTGTAAAATTTCTTTGATCACATATTAAACAGTTTTTTACACCGGGCAGTAAGCCCACAGTGCTCTGACCCCTCTTGTTCTTCACATGGTCTGACTGTTATTTTTTCTTAACAGCAATCACTCTTCCAGAGACAAATATAGCTACTGCGTCCACAACTCATTTAATGATCCCTCATGATTGCTTGGCAGATTGGGCCTATGTTGATTGTAGTGAGGCTGGAGAAGAAAGTGCTGATGAAGGCGTGACTTTCCTCCACGCACATGATTGTGTTTGGGGCTTTATTATGACCACAGTGCAAATTTGATAGAATAATATTTATTTACATCTAATTTCAGTATTCAAATTAAGGATAACGCAGTACTAAAAGCTGGAGAGAAAAAGTCATAGTAAATCCTTTTGCTTACCAGTCTTTTTAGTACAAGACCAGGTCTAAAAGACCCTGAAACTCTTCGAACTCTTAAAGGCCCTAAAACTAGGTTGATTAATGATATCAGCAGAGTATATAGCTCCATGTTGCTCATAATTCCCACTGGTAGTGAGGCTCTTTCATTGTAACTACATTGTCAATACTTAACTGTATAGCCATATTCAATATTACTGTGTATAAGGCAGCATATTAAACGCGTCTGGATCAGTATAGTCATACAAATCATCCAGGAACAAATTACAACACTTATCAGGTTGAATAATTTGTATTTGTGGCAAAATCAATGGCTACGGTATACTGCAGAAATGGCCCAGTCACACTTAAATGAAATGAAGTTAGAACTTCAGTCTATGTGTGATTTCAAGTCCTAATTAACTGAAGAATTGTTTTGTGTGGAATGGCATGTTGTATATAAACCTACTGTGACATTAGCTGCCCTGGCATCTTTCTGATGTTATTGTCCCTGGCAGTGATTATTTTTTTCCCTTGTCCAGAGAGATAAATGTCAGCAGGGAGGTGTTTTATGGGGGTCAGGTGCTGGGTTAATGTCCTGTGGGAGCACTTGTAGAAAGATGTCTGTGGCTGAAATGCACTGCTGGCTCCTGTGACCTCTGGCATCAGTAATTAAGATGTTCAGTCACTTCAGTGAATTGCTAATTAAATCTGAACATGCAACCGTGGCCCAGTTAGGCACACAAAAGTGCATATTTGGGTATAGCAGACCAGTTTCCCACATTATCCCTGAGAAGTCTTGAGCTATCACTATCATTTGACTTCTTTTTGTAAATATAATAACATGATGGCATCATTAATTATGTAGTTAATTACACACTGATTTTCATTGACAGTCATTTTGGATTCTGTCATTTTGTTTGAGAACAAACTAAAGCCAAAAAGCATGAAGCAAAAAATAAAAAGAATGTTTTTGTTTTTGCAAAACAAGGCGTTCATCTAAACCCTCATCTACTTACAAACGCAAATATAAGCTTAGAATCTGCTTGATTAAATGAAAGCTTATTTAACTAAGCTCCAAACGAGAAATAATTACAGCATGTTTTGAGTGATGAAGAGAACTTCTAAGAACTAGGGATAGTCATGAGAATAGACGGTGGAGGAAAGTCAGCATTGCTTGACTATAAAAAATAGTTCAGGGACTGTAATAAGAAAATTGACTCGACTGCTTAGTTCTCTCTTTAACAGAAGGGAGTGATAGCACCAAAATGGCTGGAGCAGAACCTAAGAGAGCTTTTCTTTCATTTGACTTTTGTTCCTTTCCTCCCCTAAATGGGCCTTGTCCAGAGCTGTCCATCGTCTCTCCTTCACCCAGAGAGGACAAGGTCATTGTGTGGGACTCCTTGAGCAGGCTTTATGAGCCTTATAATTAAAATGAGGGGTAAATACTTGAGGGAGTACAGGGCTGCTCTATAACTCTTCCTGGACTTATTGCTGCACCACTGGAGCATGGAGATATCGGTTACTTCCTTCTGCGGCCAGGTCTTTGGCCTATAAGATTTACTTAGATTTACTTAGTAATGACACCATACATGAATTAGTTACTTGTCCAACTGCTTTACAGGTTAAAGATGACTAGGACATATTAACTTACTTTTCCTTTCTCCTGCTTGTCAAAGGTTTCTTGATACTACGACATTTTCATTTAACTTATTTTCTCTTTCTCCAAGATGCAGAGGAATCTTGTTTAGTGCCTTTCTGTGATAACCTTTTTCTGCACCTTTCACAGTGAGTAGATGAAAGTGTGATTAATATGTATGTGCAGCCTTTAATGTGATGATACCCTTGTGTTTGTGCGTGTGTGTGTGTGTGTGTCTCAGGACATTGCCACGCAGAAGTTTTCCATGCCGTCTCCTGTGCGCACAGTCATCGTGGCAGACTTCGACAATGACAACGAGCTGGAGGTGTTTTTCAACAACATTGCATACAGAGGGGCATCAGCCAACAGACTATTTAGGTAAATTGCTTAGACTACAAGGACCTCACCTCAGGTCTTCGGTAGCTTAATTGAATCTGAGACAGATAAAAGTATAATTTCGTTTTAAATGTTAAAGGCAGCTGGGTCCAAATGCCACAGAGGACACATTTCCTTTCAGTTTCATATCTGATCAAAACGTTTCAAATAAAAACAGACACCGAAGGACAGCTCGGCCAGAAAAATATTACATAACCCAAAACAATTCTTTAAGGCAGGAAATACTTATGGAAACAGCCTGTCTTGTTGCGGATTTATGAGTAAAGTTAGACAGGCCAGTTAGCCAAAACGTCCTGCAGCCAGGCCACAGCTCACAGTCCAGCACCGTTCCGATCCATTCCAACCTGCTGGGCTACCTGATGGGAAATCCCCACTTTCACCATTCCTGTGTTTTTCTCCCTTCTTCCCATAAAGATAATATTGGATCGAAGCAAACATTTCCCTCTCAGGTCCATACCCAGGCCCTGCCAAATGACCTCTGCTTTCTACAAGCTCAAGGAGTAGTTCACTAAATCTAATTAACGTAACCATGGGCTTAATGTTATTACTGAAAAAGCCTACCTGGCATACAACTACATAGTCCATTCTCAAGCTTCATTAATTAAATCAACAGAGCAGGATTCATTTACCAAAGGCGAGCCTGTAAAGGAATACTTCCAACGAGACTGGTTATGTAACAAGGAGCAGAAAAAAAAACGTATGTTTGACGTGGAAGCATACAGCTGTTGCTTTGTGGTGTAGAATTGTTTAGAGTAAAAAGGACAGTGCATGTAATTGCTGAGTGCCCTGGCAGGGTGTCCCGAAGAGAACACGGAGACCCTCAGATTGAGGAGCTGAATGTTGGGGAGGCGGCTGAGCCAGAAGGGAGGGGAACAGGTATGTGCCATTGGCTGAACAACTCTATGAATATTTGCTCTATAATTATGCCCTGCTGTTCTTGGACTTGGTGATGATTTAAAACATGTACCCATTAAATTACATAAAGTTATGTAATCTATTGAATAAAGTGTTTTAAAGAGGTTTTTTTCCACTTGTCTTTCCACATTCTCACCATCTTTCATGGGTTGTGTGATATAAAAGGATTGCCTATGAATTGCAATTATGAGTAAAGATAGACATTTCTTCTCTTATGCCCATTAATTATGAGTAAAGATAGACAGGTTCTTCTCTTATGCCCATTAAACATCTGCCCAGGCACAGACACATTTATTACCACTGGGTGGCATTAGAGGTCCACTGTGGTGTTTTATTGCTGTCATATGCAGCACTTCAGTTTAGAGGCAAACTGGACGTCTGTAGTTCAGTTATAAAGGGGATAATCATCATCACCAGCTGAGCCATCATTATATAATGAAAGGTCACTGTGTTAATTTAAGGTTCAAAAATGGTCTCATTTTTAAGTCAGTAAGAGACTCATCAAGTTAGCAGAAAGAACTTGAACGGCTGACCTTATACTCCCCATTTTTGCTCTCTGTATTTTAAGTAGGTTACCTGCTACCTGCAACATGAAATATTCACCAAAATTAATAATTCAAGTCACTTAGCAGCTTGTCACATTTTTGAGTTATTAAGTTGAATATATTGCAGGAACAAAATCTTCCATTGCAACGATGAGACACTGAGACCTGTTCCGTGTCTGTGTATTTGTCTCGTAGGAGCTGCTGTGACTGATTTTGATGGAGATGGACAGTTAGATCTGCTGGTAACTCACGGAGAAAGTGCAGCCCAGCCCATCTCCGTATACCGAGTCAGCCAGGTACGCCACTGTCTGACACCTTCACAGCTCATGGGACAACTACTAATGAGGGGAGAACTTGCAGATGGATTTTAAATGAGGTTCAGGTGCTCATGCAAATGATGCAAAAGAATAACCATTGAGTATTCGATTTGGAAAGCCATTCAGTTTTTGTGAGGCTGATGTGTAGTTTCCCTTATTCCAGAGATGTCAAATTAGTTCTTTGTTTGAAAACCCCATTTTTGCACATTTTTATCATCTCAGTGGGATCCATCAACAGTGATTCCAGTGGTTCTCTCAAGGCCTTCTCATGGTGTTCCTTTCTCCTCGCAGGGATCATCTAACAGATGGCTACGTGTGATTCCACGCACACAGTTTGGGGCTTTTGCTCGAGGGGCCAAGGTGGTGGTCTACACTAAAAGAAATGGGGCTCACACACGCATCATTGATGGAGGCTCCGGATACCTGTGTGAGATGGAACCTGTAGCTCACTTTGGGCTTGGTATGTGCTGTATGTTTACTCCCAAAGCCTTATACATTTTAAATGACTTCAAAGGGTTAAGGTTCACGGTTACCTTTCTGTCCTCAGCAGCTGTGTACACATACATAGTGTGATCAGACAACATTGCAAAATATACTCCAAAAGTTAGTTAATTTCCAGAATTCCATTCATCTAGGAAATTCTTTTCCAATGGCATTATGCACACGAGTAACAAAAAGTATGTTGACATGAAATGCCTTGCAATTGATGTGGCAATCAATGCTCATCTCAGTATACTTAAAAATCTAATCTAATCTAACAACTATGTGATGAAAACATCCAACCCATGATTTCAAATGTAAGTACACAGTGGGGGAAAGAAACATGCAGTCTTTGGATTCCCACTATGATGTAACTTTTCAGCCATGGGTGTGCTTTTATCATGCACACTCACAAAGCAGTAACATAAGCCGGCGTGCCGAGGTCAGCGGTTTTAATATCCTCTCTGATTTGAGGTCAGTGGCGAGGTGGACGCCGGGGTACAGGTGTAGCAGCTGGTGGTCAGAGAGGGACTCGGCTCCCTCTCCACAGCTCGCTTACAGATGCTCTGTGGAGCATGGCTTCAGCAGCTCATTAGGGAGCCATCAGGCAGATTTGTAACAGCACTGGGGAGCCAGTTGGAAGCCTGGATGGTTCTAAATATGCTGTGAAAAACAAAACGCTCTCCATCAGTGGTCACACGATCACCCAGAGGGCCTGTAAATATGTGTGTACGTGTGTGTGGGTACGGCCAGACATGTATATTTAGGACTGGAATGCTTATGAGAGCTAAAACACAATAGCAAATTACACAATGAAACTCAAGAAGAGAAATACTAATTTCAAGTTCGTGGAACAGGGGATAGATTCCTTGTTCCTTTTAGGATTCACTACTGGACCAGCTAATCAACTTATATTACATCCTTTACCATGTACACAAAGCATCCAATTTGTTAAACACATCTATCTTGAAGGTATATTTTATAAGTGTAAAGGCTAGCTCATATTTTTTTTGCATAATATATGCTAGTCATAATTTAGCCTTTGGTTTTTTATAACACTAAATAAAGGTTGCACTGTTATTTATAATTGGTGGACCCAGCAGTGTTGTTTTGTATAATTGGTGGACCCAGCAGTGTTGTTTTGTATAATTGGTGGACCCAGCAGTGTTGAGGTGTTGACATTTGAATCACTACAATACACATTAACATGCCACTGCCATGTCAGTGTCACCGCTGTGCTGAGAATGGTCAGCAATGGACCTGTGGCGATGCCCTATCAATAAACTAAATTAAAGCAACTGATGGCCTATAGTCAGTAATTGTACACCTGCAAGGTGCACTGATATGATATGACCACTGAGTGAAGGTACAAGATTGGCATAGGATGTGCTGAGAGGTCAGTGTATTCAAAAGTGGAGAGCTGAAAATAAATTATTTTAAAAATTAGAATAATATAATTGCAATAATAATAATCCTTCTGGCCCAAATGTCTCCCTTAGCCATTGCAGGTGAAATGTCAGCTTTTGTCTCATGAGGGGCACCTGTTGAAGTAGGCCAAGTCCTGGCGGGAGCCCTTAGAGGATCTGTTTACCTTAGAAACGGTGCTTTAATTAAAGACCGGGAAGGCCCTCAAAGCCTCTTTCCATGCTTGACTAAAGAGTGGAATTGAAGGAAAGTGGAGCCGCCCCCCCCACCTTCTCATCTCTGGCCCTTTGAAGTTCTGCATCCTTCTTCTGGCCCATTTGTTTCTTTTGGACTCTGTCGTGATGACCATGCAATGCCAAGGTCTTGGATGTTCCCATGACAACTACTGGACCAGCGAGCTGACCTCTGTTGGTGGCATTGCCAACAGTGCTTGTCTGGATAGTGTGCTGAGGGAAGAGCACTGGTCGACATTAGCTGAATATAAATAAATGTTTCGGGCTTCTAATGTGGATGAGTCTTAGCATTAATGCATTCACCTGAAATGTTCAACACAAGAGTCTCAGATGTGATCCAGCAGTTGAAAACCCTCATGGAATGTTACCTGCTATGCCAGTGGGCTCAAACCCATGGTCTTCTCTCATACTCTATTAGTCATGAGAGACCTGCTCTCACTGTATCAGATGAGACTGAGGCACCATCTGAGACATGTTCAGGCCTTAATGCTCACGGTGCTGTGCACAGCTGTAGCTGAGCACATTCTTGTATATTTGTTAAGAGCCTGTGACTCTGGTGCCAAACCCTAGCCTGCTCCATCCTGGCTTTGCCGAAGAGCTTCTTGTGAGGCCTTTTCTCCTGAGTGGAATTTTTCCATTGAAAGCAGTGTATAAAGAGAAGAAATCATTCATTGTGTCTCCCAACCCTGAGGGGAAGTTACAAAGGCAGACTGTTCTCAAACTGCTGAGAGGCTTTTTTTCCCTCTCATCCTCCTCACTCTCTACCATGCCAACAGGGAAAGACGTGGCCACCAATGTGGAGGTGTACTGGCCAGATGGACGCTCTGTAGCCAGGCCGCTGGAGCTCAGTGACCTGAACATGGTCATGGAAATTCTGTACCCGAAGGCTGAAGAGGTAGAAACTCCGACGGTGGAGATTGAGGTGTGGGCACGCCCTGGTTACCCATTCTTTATTCTCTGGTTAAAGTGATGGTTTGGGCAAAAATTGTTGTCCACAGAGGGTAAACTTCATGGCCTTCAAGACCATCTGAGACAGCCTAAGGATTTCTAGGACCTAAAATGTTTTTATATCATTTATATCATTTGTTTATTAATGCTCAGTATAATCATGTTTGTATTACTATTATTTCATGATTTAATTTAGATTGGAATAGAGTTAAATTCTCTGAACGCGCAATAGAAAAAACAATTCAATTAATTTTTTAGGTAGTTATAACTAAGAAAGCTCTCCTACTGGTTAGGCCTTTAGGCTCTGGATCCTACTATGTCAGGTTTACCAATATTGATACAATTGACTGTGACGGTGGATACAGTCCAAATTGATTTACATTATGTAGAAGCATAATCAGGTTTTATATATAAGACCGTTCAGTGTTTGAAACCACATGAGTCTTTTCTTAGATTACTTACCAGTTCAGTACGTTCTAAATCAAACTGCCTGTTGGCTTAGCATCTTAGCTCCAGTGCAACAAAAGAAGCAATCTTCCTTTCCTTTGTGGAGTAAGGAGAATTTTGTAAATGTGATACTTATTTGAACAATCATTATGAATACAATTTTCATTTAAGGGGTAAATGATAGGAACAGTCCTTAAAAGTGTTTTTATTCTCCTGTAGTGCGGACATGGATTTATCGTCAATGAAAATGGCCGTTGCACCGGTAAGAGTCATACCTTTTAAGAACGGTGGTCCCGTCTAACCCTTCCAAACTACCATCAGTCTGTTGACTTGTTTTCCTGGTAATTCTTATCCAGTTGTTTTTGTCCTCAATGTGCAATCTTGCATTTTTACTGTACTCCCTTGCAACATCCAGATCAGGATGAATGTACCCAGTTCCCATCTGTCTGTCCCCCTGAGCGTCCTGTTTGTACCAATACCTATGGTAGCTTCAAGTGCCGTGCCAACAAGAGGTGTAACCAGGGATATGAGCCCAATGATGAGGGTACGGCCTGTGTGGGTGAGTAAAAAGCTGGAAACCAGGGATAATAGTTGTGACCATGAAGGAAAGAAAAGTATTCCAGCTGTCATGTTACTTTTAGTTTTCACATATTGAATTATACTGAAAACAGCAATGCTGTGAATTTGCCTGGTCCAAATGTGTATCACTTCCATGTGAATAAAATACATTACTTCAACACAGTGATCGCCAAAAATACGTAGAGTACAAAACAAAATTGTGGTGTAATTACATTTTATGTGAAATGATATGATATACTTTACTTTTTATATTTCATTCATAGCCAAACACCACTGCTCATATCTGTTTCCGCTTCATTACGTCAACATTCCCTGCCTCCTCTCTGTCCTGTGGTTTTTGTCACTTTTTGTTTTTTCCTGTAACTCCATTAAAATCATTCTGTGTGTGCCGGCGCAGGGGTAGTTCAGTGGCATATTGCTAAATTTTGCTAATTTGGTTGGGGGTAAGCCAGTTTATGCCCACAAATGATAGCACATGGACTGGCGTGGGTTGAGTAGCGTAGCAGGGGTGTGACATTGAAAATCTGCTGCACTATGCTATTTTTGAATCCAGTATGGTCCCACAATGCCACCTTATCAGACCCACCCTTAGTGCAGACACAAGGGAAATATCCTGGTATTCTCTGGACCCCACTAAAAAGTATTGTCCCGTTTCTTTCAACCAAGACCAGTTTTAAAAACTGTCAGTTTCACCCAATTACTAAATAAATACAACTGATTGAATGATTTTATTTTATCCATAACTAATTGGAACTGAAAGAAAAGGAGTTGATTGGACATTGCTGCAACTTGTCTGTAGATCATCTATTCTTCGCCAGGTTTCTGCCTGCACCAGCGGTCATGAAAATAGCAAAAACGTTTCTGCCGCACCCACAAATGCCTTTGCCATGTTAGTGTGCGTTAATGTTGTCTTTGCTTATGATCAATACAATGACAGCAACTGGCCTGGCTTTCCTCTTTTCTTTGTGATTCTGTCGGCAGCTCAAGTAGCGTACTTTGGGGGTAACAGGTCTTCTGCCTTCAAACTGTGGGCTTCTCACCTCTGGCCACTCTCTCTAACTCTGCTGGCCATTCTCTCTGCCTGCCTGGAGGCCTGACGGCTCGATATCTCTTCTCTTCCCTCTCACTGTTACTCTTCCTACCCTTCTCTCTCCTGTGTGTTGGGAGTTGACAATGAAGGGAACTCTCTATGGACTCCTCACTCCCACTGTGGCCACTGCTGCATCTCATTTTCAGCTCTCATTCCTCACAGACCTGTAGAACAGACACTGAGCATGCCCACAGGAACCTACAGGAGATAGCTATTTAAAAAAAAAAACCAAGAAAAAAATGAAAAGAAAAAAAAAACCACGAATCAACGATGTCACATCAGGCAAGTCATGAAGTGAGAAAGCCATCGCATGGAGGAAGAAATCAGTCTCTGACCAAATGTGGAACAGACAATTCATCAGTTCTTCCTGCTCATACACTACCTAAATTTTGATGTGACAATGTGACAACGACTTGAAAATATGTGCAAAGTTACAACATCATCTTGAGCGGTGCAGTTTAATATTTAATATAATCAACGGATGAGTTGCTGGTCTATCAAAACCATGTGCACCTCCATGGTGGAAAGTTAACGGAAATGAAACTGAAATTGGAATCTTGCTCTTTGGTCTTTGCAGTGTATCATATTTTGTTTTCTTGAACTGCTTGCTGCCACATTTTTCTAAATGTCATTACAAGACTCCTAATCGGCTTCGTGTGTTTCTTAAGTGTGTTGTCCAGGCCCTAACAGTTGTAGGACTGAGAGTATGGGAGTCAGGAACAGTTTGGAATCGACTGATATAATATGTTTGAACATTGAACTCCCGTAGAAAGTGGTCATGGTTTTATTTCTGCTGCCTCCTTGTTGCTGTAAAGCATTAAGCTCATGTTGGCTGTGTCCAGGTTTCAGCGTGAGACGTGTAGAGAAACTGCTAGAGATGGGGAGCATATGCCGGGCCATCTGCTTTATCCAAGGTTACAGTCTGTGAACACTGAATAATACATGCACAAGTGTCACCAGTACACATTCTTAACTCTGACCTATACTCAGTCCAAAAAATAGAGTAGCTGTCATCAGCTCCTGGACAGACCACTAGCATTGATGTAATCATAGCAGTTAGTTAACAGTACATCATTTTAAAAGGCCTTAAATATTCTACAGTCCAAAAACATGCAGCAACAAACTCATAAAGCTGTAAAGAAATCTGCTTAAAAATTCAGCCACCCTACCAGAGCACAGAATACCATGCTGATATATTACTCAGATTTCAGCTTTTCAAGTTTCTCAGATCTGACTTGAATCGTTTATACAATGGCAAAAGTCCATATTAATTCTCATTGAATTGTTTAGAGAGAAAAGAAAAACACAACTCAACTCACTGTGTGAAATGTGGGTTTTATTCCAAAATACATTAAAACACCACCGTAAAATTCTCCTCATTTGTGATATTTGTTGGTGGGAGTGGGCTTTAAATATTTATAAGAAATATCACCTTTTTAGAGTAAATTGTTAGCCAGCATTTTGGAATTAAACTCTTAAAATGCAGATGGTACATCAGAATCAGATATTTGTTCAAACAGTCAAGTGCAATGATGTAGCTAAATTTGTCACAGCTTTTTGTGTAGTTTGAGATCATTTAAGTAATTTTTTATTTACAATGTCATATATCAGTTCCTTTAAAATACTTTTAAAATGCCTAAGTCATGCGGGATGTCAAATGACCCTGATTTACTTTGACCACTGAATCCCAAACAAACGTGATCAGTGCTCTTTTTAGTTCATCTCTATGATGAGGATGTAAAAATGTGCTTGTGCAGTTGAAGCATAATTCCTCTTCAAACCAAGGCATTACTATGCAGGCCTATCAGGCTTTATTTATTCCCGGAACTGGGTTGTGATACTTTTAGATTTCAGTGTTAAATTATGTAGTCTGTTTGGTTGACTACAGTAAAAATCTGTATCTCCCATATGCACACTACATAAAGAATTCAACAGGCCCAATGGAACCATGGTGAAAATGTTCAGAATATTATTTTTTACTTTTCTGTTTAAAATGAAGATAAATGGAGCAAAACTACAAGGTTTATAGTCACTGCATTGCTGAATCATTGTGTATTCCTATTTTCAAATCAATCATGTTCAGTTGAAAGAAATAATCTATCCATGTTCCTTTAAAGTAGTCCATGATTAACACCTCCAGTGAGATATATGGGCAGCTAGAGCCTGGTGTGTCTCCAGAAGAGCCTGACAGTATGTGGAGAAGGGCAAGGCTTTCTTTCTCGTCTCAAATTCTGGAACTCTGCATTTTGTGGTTCTATCCCAGTATTATGAGCCAAACACGGCGAAAGCCTCAGAAAAAGCATCTAATCTAACAAGAGCTGGAGGACATGTCCTGTAAACACCAAGTAATTCAAGTACAATGTGTACTGGTGACGGGACTGATGAAAACATTTTTTTTACTGCAGTACATTCCACAGTCGCAGTAGTGATGAACAAAATAGAGCAGCAAAAAGGCAATATCATAAAAAAGAATCAATAAGCAAATATTTTGTATGGGATATGCAAAAATGTCCTGAGTAAGTTCCCTTGATATTCGTCAGTGGAACGGTAAGCGTCATTATCTTCCCGAATGACATGTTGAGGTCAGCCTGTGGAATGAAAAGCTCCCCATGGTGAAGCACTTAAAGTGGAAGTGAATGGTGAAAGCAGACAAGCCTGTGTTCTGGAGAGAACAGCGGAGAACTCTGACCTGTAAACAGCCCCAGTCCATGTTCATTTATTTCTGATGTATTGAATGAACGTCTGTCTTTTGCAGAATGAAATGTTATTAAAGATTTCCCTGTATAAAATAAAGCCTGGAATCTTTCCTACTTGCTTGTTTTTTCTGTAGCGAGTTCACAGTGTAGAACATGCCCATATCCACAACAATGCTGGGCACTGATAGAAATCTTAAAACGACAAGGCTTATAGCAAACTTTGTGTGAGGTGACTTTAAAGATGTTTCAAGGACTTTGTTCAGGAGATGACCAATACCGGTTTGAGTGGACCCGAGAGAGAAAAAGAGAGGCATAAGCCATAGAAATTGAAGGGGGTGGAAAGAAAGATGGAGCGAGATTAGATCTCAGAGGAAAGCCAAACAGACTTAGCCTGCCATGATGTGAGGTTGCCGTCTGTTTGTTGTCTTTGAATGCAACATTAGATTCATAAGGCCGGGTCAGGCTTTTTGAAGGGCCGGTGCCTTAGGGGAGGCAAGGAACATGGGGGGGGGGGTGCACTGGGCCATGGTCCATGTCCCCCATGGTTCAGAGCAAGTGGAACACAGTGCTCATACTCCTGATGTACCTGTTTACCCAGGTGCTGTCCTCTGGCCATTTGCTGGGCAATTAGCCAGCAAGGTAAACGAGAAACATGGGGTCCAGGAACTACAGTGAAGGATGCATGACCATTTCAGGCCAGGTTTTGAAGTAAAAAAGTCAAAAAGAAACCTCAATTATATTGTGACCTTATGCTAAATATTTGCGTTTGGTGTGTTTTAGGCTGCACACAACTTTTTTTTCCCTTGACATACTTGAACCTGGAAATTGACAGCATAGGTGGGTAGAGTAGCCTAAACTCATGCTCTAGTTAAAAATGTTGTTACTTTACGGTCCAGGAGGACAATATTCCGTCTTACTGCGTTCTAAATGTATATGGCTGGGATGACAGTAAAGCTCTACTTGACTTGACTTGACTTCGTAATGCCTCAAGTGCTAAAGCCTAAATGAGTATGAGGTCCAAAAATGCTTGAACACTGAGTAGGGAACATACAGAAGGAGATGTGGAACTACGAGAAGTACATCCTGGAACTATTACGGTAGGGGCTGCACTATTTTCATTTTGGCGTACATCTAAAATAAAACAAGTAAGTGGCATGGCTGCAGAACAGAATCTCTCATTGCATATATACACATAAAAGAATTAGCTAGGGTTCATGAACAAAATATGAGTTAAATACATTTGGATACTAGTTGAAGTACTCAAATCCTTCAAAGCTTGAAGTGCATATAAAAAAGGGTGAATGTGATTAGTTACTATCTACCTCTGGTTGACACTAAACTAGCTCTGAATGCTCCTGACAAGATCATTATAGGGTGTAAATTGTCTTTAGCTGTACTTCAAATACCATAATGTTCCAGTGGTGAACACAGTGCATGTCTGGCTTTTATTGGCAAGGAAGTGTCTGTGGAAAACTACATACTGCTCAAAGAAAAATGTCTGCTGTTCAATCAAATATTGGAAGTATATCGTAAACATTTGCTTTGCATTTAAAAGAATGGTAAATTGTTCCCATTCCACTGAGTGATGAAGTGCAGTTTCAGCTTTCCATTTTTTCCTTTTCCTCTGTGTGTTTTTTAGATGAGTGGAAGATGAGTGTGGTTGAGGTAGGAAGTTCTCTGTGGTCGTGGGAGGCGTACAGTCCTGCTGTTGGCTGTAATATCCAAATTTAAAACTTAAAAACATGCACAACTTCTGCTCCACAAATGCAATAGCTGCAGACTCGAGAAGGTAATGATGGAATCAGTACCGGTCATGATGAAAGAGGATGAAACACTCAGAGATGGCGTGCTTGAGAGCATGGCGATGAGGTTTGCAGAGAAGAGGGTGAAGCTGATAGTATCGCTGCTAGATTGGAGGATAAGTCTCAGTCTGGGAGGTGTGCTGAATTCCATGGACTGGCCTG
The DNA here is from genome assembly GCA_037576975.1 of Alestes dentex. Taxonomy (NCBI): domain Eukaryota; kingdom Metazoa; phylum Chordata; class Actinopteri; order Characiformes; family Alestidae; genus Alestes; species Alestes dentex. The sequence goes on from JBBIGA010000146.1 coordinate 15,654,049, forward strand.
CCACTGGCAGACCACCTGCAGCCCTGAGCCAGAAGGGCTCTTCCACACAGGCTTAGGCTGGGGCTCTTACAAACACATGGCCTAAATGGAACAGAACAGTTAACCACTGTGGCTGTTACTTAACTGTCTTCAAAAGCATATTTTGGGAACAAATATAAAACACATTTTGTGGATTAAAAGTCTTTCAGATTTCATTATTTCAAAAAGGCAGTGCCTTGAATGGTCACATTGCTTCACTGTTCTATTTATGATGTTTTGCATGTTGCTTTTCAGTTTTCTTTAGTAATTTAGTACAGTATAAATAGGGGAGATAAGTGATATAAATATGAAGATTCCTAAACTTTTAATTAGCAAGCCTTTCATTAAAATGAACAAAAACAGTGAGGAATGATTTAGCAATAACTCAAGGACTAAGGTTTGTGTGCTAGTTTGTTCCCTCCATGTGTGGTCTACTGATTATTTTTGGATTTGGAAAGAATATGTTGCAGGTTATGAAAGGATCAGTATTTTCCCTAGATCTCCCATCAACATGCCGTAACCTTTAGCTAGATTCTGTGTTGGGACTCAGTTCTGAACACATCTGACAACAAAACTCACTGCCATCATGTGTATTTAGGGCCTTTGTGTATGCTGGATGTTCAGTAAGAGACACAACAAAACCTGTGTCAGTATTTGAGGTTAAACAGCCTTAGCCAAAGCTAACATGGCAGGCCTTCTGGGGGAAAAGTGAGTTTCGAGGAGTTTCCAAGAGCAGGCAAACCATAATTAATGGTGGGTTTGAATGTAGCCAGACACCGAAGGGAGAGGCAGTGAGATTGTGCTAATCTGAGCGTCCGCAAACTGCTTGGTTGCTATTTGAATGATGGATAAAGGCTGCTTGTTGAGATTATGAATGAGATGCTTTTTTGCTGATGAGTTTGGTGAGTGCCTACTTGGTCTGAATGAAGTGCGCAGCTAGGAATGTCTGAATAAAGTAGTGGGGAAAGTTGTGGGTGGATGCTGAAAGCCTGCCTTCTGGCTGAGTCAACTATACTGTGCTGTAATGACCACTACACCTTTCTCTTCTGACCAAACGTTAGAACAAGAAAGACTCAATATTATACAACAGGCAGACACAGTCCAGTGTCACCACAGGACTGACTTCACTCACATCATGAAGAAGTGAAGATTCCATTTTCTGTGTTAATTTAGGTTCTTATGCTTATAAAAGTAAGTCACAGTAAGTTGTTTGTCACAGTGACTTTACATGTTTAAAGTGGCGCTTCTAGTTCTTTGTGTCTCGCAGTCATGTGATTTCCTTCTATCCCCTTCATTTCTTCCACACTCCTTTGGATTTAGTTTGCAAAGCTGGCATCCATTCTAAAACTGGAATTAGTGCATTTTTACTGGCCCAGCCTGTTGCGGCCAATCTAAATATTCCAGTATTTCAAACATTTTCCAGCCAGTCACGATGCTCCTAACTGAATTATTGCAGGTTGTCTGACATGAGCTGGACAGAAATATCAACATTAATCAGCGAAAGGTTTGTGCCACTGGGTGGTTTGAACAGAGATAGATAGCAGGCACTGCAACAGAGCTGAGAACAGATCACCAAGAAATTTAATCCCAGTCAAATTCACATCTCCCGTACTGGCCTTACAGCTCTAAGGGGGCGATGCATTTATTATTGCTAAGACCAAGTGTAAATACAAACGTTTAGTGAGAGAGGGCTTTTTTCCTAGACCTGAAGAAAAACGGCTGTATTATTTATATATTATAATGATTTATATTCAGGGTGACAAACACCGTTTTTTTTCTGAAGCTAGTGAGGAGAGCTCACAGAAGTCTCACAAGCCTGACTCTTTTCCCCACTAATTATTAAAAACATTTTTAGATCTGTACTATAATTTCAAATGATGATACTTGTTTGGTTCCTTTTTGTGCTTATTCTGGTGACAGGATCTGTTGTCCTTTGCAACTGATCACAGAGCTGTTATTTCAGATCTAGAGTGCATGTAAAAGAGATCAACAGCAGCTTACAAACATCTGTCAGCACAGGAACTTGATGGCTAAATATGAATTCCTTGTATTTTTGTGCATCTATCCACACAGTGTTTATAAAGATGGTTTTACATAAAATAATGAGTTTTATGAATTGCAGTTTTCCATTTACCCCAGATGTTGTCGACCAGCCAAGACATTTTGCGTCTTTAGTTTAGAACTGGGGCTAACAAACACTTCAAGTCAATATTCAGGTGTAAATAGGTACGTATCCCAAAACTTATTTCCACCCACCCAAACTGCATCCAGCTCTTCATTAAGGTCAGCAATTGTGTGGATGTGGTTTAGGTTAGTTATACTGTATGAATAAAACATCCATTTTTGACAACATCAGGGCTGAAGAAGACTGATCTTGAATCAGATTCCTCTGTATTTATGACAGGTGTTGCCACAAAAACTGATTCTAGATTAGCTCTACTTCTGAGGTGGTCTGTGATTTTAAGTCTGTTGTATAAAAAAGCTGTGTGTAGCATGAGATGTGTCTTTTGCCACAATGTCTAGAAAAAGCAATTCAGGGATCAAATAGACAAGACACGGTTGTCTTACATAATGGCAATAGTTGTTTGAATGTATTTTCAGATGTGTACATGAACAGAACATGTGTTAAATCTTTCAACTGTGACTGTAGGATGATTTCTCCAAAGCATGTGTCTGTTTCACAAGACTACCAAAATCATTACAGGTTTTATTTAGACATGAGAGAGAAGAGAGGAACAGGCCCAGACAGGTACAAAAGAGCTTTCTTTCTCTGAACAGACCCTGCGTTGTGTGATGCCACAGTAAAGAGACTGGAAGCTGTTGTCAGATATCCTAAGATCCAGCACTGACCTTTCCCTACAGGTGTGCTGCTCTTAGCAGACAGTTACCCAAGTCTGTTTTTTTAAGGCTACACATCCACAGCAGCCTAAAAAACTGGCCCAAGCTTATCTTCACAGACTTTATGAGAGGGCCCTGACTGATGTGTTGCTTTGCGTTTTCACTTTCTCCTAGTCTGACAACAGCAAGGACAACAGAATTCTCTGTCTCATTCTATTTACAGCAAGCCTGTGTGTAAAACAGCCCTCGTTTGGTTTGTTGTCATCAAACCATGGCTGTTTTTTCACAGATCGAGCTTAACAGAATCACTTTTATGAACAATAGCTTTGTGTTCATTATTGTTTGGGGATTTAATGCTCTAGAGGTGCCAAATGATTTCTTCATTTGAGGTTTGTTTTCATCACAATAGCAGGTGAACGTGTTCTGAACCAATGTTTTGGAGGAAGAACAGATCTGCAGCTAATGCTCCATTATTCTGTAGAACAAAAAGCAGCCTGGAGTTGCCAAAGTCGTAACTCTAATCCTCCAGGCCTGGCATGGGATACTTAACTGTCAGATCAAGGACAATATCATTTCCCCTGAAATAAGGATATATTGCTTCTTCTCTTGCCAATAATGGTGCTTAATGTCAGAAAGAGGGCAAGATAGATTCCATTTGGGGGCTTTCTGGGGAGTGTTTGAGTCCAAGGTGACAAAAAGCAACCTTTTTATTCAAAACATGTCTTTTCTATGTTCATCATTTCATAGCTGCGAGCAGTGTGAGGTCTGTTTATTTAGCCTCTTCAAATTTAATTTAAATGATTTGATAACTTTATTGTGCAGTGTCATGAGCCGATTAAGGGGCGCATTTCACTACATGTTGTACTTGTAAAACTATGTATGTGACAAACGTCTTGAATCTCCTGAATCTTGATTAAACTAACCATAGTAACTGACAAATGAAAAGAACAAAGAATCAGCAAATACTTCTATTGAAATATAATTTTAATGAAATCATATTTAACAATAATAAGCAAACGACAATAACAAAGTCTGTGAAAAATGTTCTTAAATAAATGAGATTTCATCTACGCTAGTCTTTCACAAATCTGTGTCCTTACAGCAGTAATGAGCCATTAGCTCATTTAATAAATAATCTAATATATTCAGTGTGTGTTTTACAGGAAGACAAATGCATTTATTTGACTTTAAATCATAGGATCCCCATCCATACTTTGCGGTGTTTTCGCTGCTTCGAACACACCTGATCCAACTAAACAGCTAGGAAGCATTTCCTGGGTTGGTGTGTTATGTGTGTTACAGCTTGAAAACACAAAAATGCCTGGGTAGGGGGTCTCCAGGACTAGGGTTGGCAACCTAGGCTGTAACTGAGCAGTGACTATGCCTAAACACATAAGACGCTTCATTGAATTCTCCAGACTGTGCCCAATGCATGAGGAATGATACATGACCGAAATAGAAAGCTTGTTCATACAAACATATGGTAACATATGTCATTTTAATATATGTTGAATTTTTATGTCATGTTTTTGCAGGAAATGTTGTGCTAGAGGGGCACCAGTCTCCATGGTAAAAGTCAACGTCAGCCAACCATAAGCCTCTCCAAAACATACAGCGTCACAGTCTGTTCTGGGTGGCGGTTCCATTATAGCTAACTGTCTTGCGTCAATATGAATACTTGCTTTTATACTATAATTCCAATTTAGCATTTTGTTATTTATTATCATATATTTTTACAATAAATTACAATATAAAAAAACCCTAATTACATTCCCCCAACCACTGAAACATTGTATAAATCTGTATTGTCCCTGTATGCCTATATACACCTTACCCGTGTACCCACAAACACACCCATGAACACACTCACACTTTCTACATGCAAATAACAAACACACAATCTCTGTATCGAGCTCAAGGAAAGGGTCGTTCTTAACTGGAGAGCAATACACTTTTCCACTTGGTCACTGATACTGTTTGTCCACACCTAAACAGAACAAATGTCATGCATCTATAGTGCAAGTCATGTACAATTTACAGACGGCTCTGCGGCTGTCAAGGTTTTCCAGGTGGTCAGCGCCAGGTTGGGTATCCCCACAGCGATGAAACATGAAGGCAGCGGGCACAGGAGGGTGCACACTAGAGAACTACTGATCTGATGGCCAGCTCAGAGATCAGCGCTGGCTCACCGAGGAGTAAAAAAAGGTAAGCAACCATAGGGAAGGTCAGAAGGGGTTCAGATGAGAAACTGAAAATAAGAAAGAAAACAACAACACAAAATAATGAAGAAATATACAAAGAAAGTAGTACACCAGCAACTAAAACCAACTACTTAGCAGTTAACTTAAATTAAGGCAAAATCGTGATGAATGTTCATTTCCATGCATATGGAAGGGTAACAAGTATTATGGATAATATTTGCAGCACCAATTGTATGTGTTAAAACTATGAGTCACCCCTCATAAGCAGCACATATATGGGTAAACAATCCTTTGTAAATAATAATAATAATAATAAAAATAATAATAATAATATAAAAGCATGAGATGTATTCCAATAGGAGAACGAAGAATGTGAAAAAGAACATGAACTGCGTTTCCATAGAACTGAATGAAAAGACCTCTGATGCAAAGATCTGTTGCATTCTTTTTGTTGCTTTGAGCCTAATCAGCCTCTCTTTCAAATCTGAGTAAACAACTGCTATTCATTCTACAGATCGCTCCAGCGCTGTTTGTTCCAGCTTACTTTGAACTCCATAATGTAGTGGTGCCGTACCACTAAATTAATAAAGATCAAAGGACAAGCAAAAAACTGCAATCATATCACAATCTGTTGTGATTCTTTGACATACATCTCACCATATTCCACACTGAGGGAGTGAATATACTTAAATCATGAAAGCCTTTTATCGCCCCTTGATAGACTAAGCCTCTGAGTGCGCCTTCATACATGCAGAAGCTGTAGCACAAACTACAGCCTTGAGGCTACCATTAATACAAAACTATCTTAGGAGGACCAAGGAGCATCCAAATGCATGTAACATACGATCACTTCAAAGCTGCTTTTTAAAGAACCCATGATAAAACAGATGGTAAAATCAGTCAAAATGAACTTTATCTGATGTTCATTTAGGTCACCTGACCTTTCTCCTTCTCCGTATTGCCCTCATTAACTGTACAGCTTTATGAACATGCAGAAATGATGAGTAGCTTTCATCTCATAGAGACAAAAGGCCCCAGAAGGGCTAAAGCTTGCTTGCATTCCCAATGAGCTGAGACGCTGGGAGAACCTTGTCCAGCTGGGCACGCTGCCCACACAACAGAACACTAAGCCACAGGTGAATGGTGGAGTTGGCAGATTGAACGGAAGCCTCAAGCTCTGCATGGGGTCGGGACTGGCAGTGAACCGTACCAGTGCCTCTAAAGAACACCAGGCAGAAGAACGAGGAGAACTCGGCCACTATCCAGAATCAACCCCGCTCCCAAATGCAAAACTATTTCCCAAAATGGGCAAGAAGAGATGGGCATTCTAACAGTAATCTTAAAAAAATACCTTGATCGTGTATTTATCTTATGTCTCCATAAGGGAAACTATGCAAAAGGATCAAAAAATGTTAACTTCAAATGGAAGAGTTATTTTCAACCATTTATACTGATCCATTTGTCACAAATTTTCCACACAATGTAAAAAGCAGCAGGCATTTTCAGGTGGTTCTGATGGTTTCCCAGGAATTTGAAAAAAATTGTAAAACAGAGTTATGGCGTCTCAATATAAACAAGAAATGTAGAACATTCCTTTTCATCCCGGAGTCAGTGCGACATGGCAGTTATAGCTCAGAGCTCAGAGATCACGTTTGTTTCTAATGGAAACGCAGAAGATTGAGTGATATGTAGGGACAGGGTGAGGAAAGGTTAAGTGTGGTGACAGAGGTTTATGTTGCTTCTTTTGCACTGGTTGGCACAGCAGAGAGAAAGGAAGAGGAAGAAGTGCAATTTACTTCCTCACAGTTCAAAATCTGGTGCTCTCATGTTTCAACATGCGGATTTTGGGGAGCACTCTAGCCCCCCGATACCCATACCCCTGGTGCTGCTCCTCCAGTCACCGAGCACTGCTGCTGGATGTGGAGCTACCGCTGGAGCTGGACCCGCTAGAGCTGCGATCTTCGAAGATGGAGATTTCTATCTAAACCATTATAGTTTAGGGTTATAACAAAGCACAAATACATCAATACATAAATAAATGTTATCATCTGTCTCAATGCTGATCTTTTCATAGAGCATTTGCGTGCATAATATATGATGAAGTTTCTGTTTGTATGAGGTGAAGCCTTTAATATCATTAACATAAGTTATTTTATGTGTATTTGTGAAGGTATGCTTTACATAGTATGAGGCCATTTTTTTTTGGGGGGGGGGAGAACATGACTCCTGGAGCCTTTAACAAAAGGGCTAGCTAGTCATGGCCCCTGCCTCAGTTTTCTGGGTTGGGGTGGCATCAAAAGAATTAACTGACTGGTGGGATGGTGGATCACTAGCTTGCTGAAATGGTTTTGTCTCTTCTTCTTTTTGAAAAATGTGGTTCCCTATTGCAGATCTAGTAACTATCCACAATCTGATCTAATGGTATTGAGTATTGTGAAATTGATGGTCTTACCCAGTGGTATTGAGGGGCTTTGGTGGGTGGGGGTTGTGTATTACGTAGGTGACATCCTAGTTCGTCTATATTGACGGGCCTGCTCTGTCAGTACCTTTATAAACATCAGTAATATAAGTCGATACAAGTATCTGAAGAATATTATGGGGCAGATTACATGTAGGCAAGAATCTTTGGTTTGGATTTGCTAAAACAATGTGAGAAAAGTGAATTATGTTCTTTTTGCATAGCATTTTAATCTCCTTTGGATCGCCTGAAGCCCTGTGACAGGTTGTTGGTGGCCATTGTGGAAAGACTACTGCTGGCAGAGGTGACAGCACCCAAGAGTAGTTACATAAGCTGTTGCAGTCTTGCCATAGGCAGCTGGATTTGTGTAAAGACACAGAGACATCACTGCCAGGCATGTTTGATGGTCCACTGGCGAGATTGTCATTTCTCAACAGAAATCACCCCAAATTATGGCATTTCAAAGAAATATTCCTGCATGCCCATTAAAGCTTTCTGATTAGATCTCTGTACCTGGAGACTGGAGGCAAAACTAGGTCAGATATACAGAAATGCATTTGCACATCTAATGATGAAAGTACACATCCTAGTCAGCATTCACCTACTGAAGTCTACTGGGGAGTATTACGGAAGACCTGGTTTCTCTATTCACTTACTAATGTACTACTATAAAATATTTGCATCATGTGATTTTGTCTGATTTCCTAGATTAGATTTTGCACAGTGTTTTTGGTGTGAAGAAATTGCAGATTACAGTTGCATAAGATGTTCTCCCAAGACTTTTGACATTCTAGGCAGAGGTTTGTCTTCTGTACTCATTATTTTAAATCATGAATAAATCATTAGGCTGGCCAGGCCAACATCTGCTGCAGAGTGCTTATTTTATGCATTTTATGAAAATGTGTATGGAAAGAAGGCCAAAATTCACTTACTCTGACTTCCATCTGCCATCTCGAGCTTTATGCGGGTTGTTATCATGGTTATGTGATGTGATCATCTTCTGGCTGGAGTGACTAACTCCTATGAATAATCAGATCTGGCCTGATTTCCATGGTACCACTCGTGTGTGTCAAATTCAGTTCATTTGTACTCATAATAATCGTTATGGCTGTCACCAAGATATGTGTTTTAAAATCCCAATCACAAATTCATGTATGAAAAGAGAAGTAAAAAAATTATGGATGAGCGAAACTTTTTGACATTTGGAGAACCTGACAACTCTTTTGGAGAGCCTGACAACATTTGGAGAGCCTGACAAAAAAAAAAACACTTACTTTTTTAACGGTGTAAAGTAAAATGACAATAAGCCAGCCTGCCTTCTGTTTAAAGGATACCACCCTCATGCCCCGCTCAATGGGGTCGGTGATGAGTAGGCCCCGCGGAGCGTAGATCTTCTCATTCTGCTCTTGAATGTATGTGGAGATCTTCTTCAGGACCTTTATGGTGGCAGACAGAAAGTCGGAGAAGACAGATGGGTTCACTAAAGCATGTAATGAGAGAACTAGAGGAAAAGAAAGCAAACCATTCTAGTTTGAAAATAGCTTTGCAGAAAACCTTGAACAAATGTTTACCACTCTCATACGGTTTCCCTAGAGTTCTAGAGTGACAACAATTATACAATAACATATGCAAACTATCATTTGTTACTCCAATCTGTAATCTAAACTATTCATGTAGTGAGTTATTATTTTAAACCCACATAATATTGCATTACAGCAAACAACTGCTCAGAACTTACAGGACCTCTATTGAAAGCTCTGCTGAGAGGTGCGGCCTTTGCACAGTAAATTATCAGGACCATTTAGAACTTCCATAAAGCCTGATGAGAGGAGTTTATTTAGATTGCTTTAGCACATGATTTTAGATTTTGCAAGTAGGCATGACATCAGCTGCCTGCCTGCTGCTTCACAGTCCCAGTGGGGTGAAACTGTGCGGTGTCTTTCTGTTTGCCTTTCCACTCTTCCTTACCAACTGTGAAAAGCAGCAAGATGCTTCTGAGAAGCTACAGAGCCAAGACACTTTGATCTGGTGTGAGCTCAGTGACCATGAACAAATCTTGCAATGATTTATGGTATAATAGTTGTTTTAAAAATGCTCATTCAGCAAGGATTTTCTGCCATGCCTGTCGTGGTGTTCATTACGCTCAGCCATGCTTTCTGTCAACTACAGTTTCACAATGAACACACTGATTTACTTCTGATATTTCTGAGAACTTTAAAGCCCTCTTCTGGTTGGTTTAACATTGTTAGGGTCTTAAATAACCACTGGAATCAACAACTGTTACCAACCCTCTCAGATGTAGGTCCTGTGTGAATGCACAGTTTTGCCTTCAGTATCATCAAATGATGCTGGATGAAGAGTTCACTTTAAAACATCTGTTCAGACATTTGAATGTATTTCATAAATATATATCCACATGACACCAGGATATGTCTTAATATGACAGCAGTCATACATTATCCATCAAAATAGATGCAAACTTACATAGAAACTTTGCTTTTAGACATACCTGGTGCATTGTGAAAAGTTAGAAATAACTATTGATAGGCAGTGTACTTAATACTGGAGCTCTCCCATGATCATGAACAATAACAGTAATATATAATCATATATTAGTTAAAATACATAAAGGTTAGTTTATTCTTTGATTTATGGACTTTGGACTCAACCCCACAGACACTGCAACCTCTCATTCTTTTCCTGGCTGCCTTGACGTGTGCAATCACTCGTCTTTGATGAGGAAGATGCTTATCTGCATAGCTTTAGGCATGCATGCACCCATCCATGTCCGTTCATGTGTGGCCTTCTGTCAGCTGGGGCGGCAAACAAAAATATTCTTCATGGGTGGGGGCAGTTTCTCATCGCTCGTTTCGAAGGAGTTCATTTTCTCAGGCTTGAGTAAAGAATGCTCTGCAAAGGTTGCTGAGATCTGAGGGGTGAGTCTGACCAAATGGAAGCCTGTCCGCTTTTGAAAGGTTTAGGCATGGGAAATGAGGGAAGGAGAGAGAACACAGGGCCGGCGGGTTTATTTCATGTCCGTTCCATCTGAACAACTGTCAGGTAATGTATAACTGTATGGGTTAAGTAGGTGCCCTTTTTGAAGAGGCCCTTGGCACAGAACACAGCGCTACAGTCCAGTTATGCCTACTGGCAAACAGGTGCTTACACTTCAGCAAGGAGTAGGCACAAAGCGAACTCATACTTAAATGGGGCCTTTGGGAAGCATGGCGGATCCATGCATATCAAAACCTTATCAGAACGCCTTTAGACTCGCATTCACAAGCAGCTTCCATCTGCTGTTCTGAACGCATCTATGGTCGCACTCGAATGAGGTGGCATGTCAAAACTGAGCTCAAACTTTACAAAGGCTTTGAAGGCCTCAGATGACCCGGCCAGAGCAGTCCTCTCTTATCATCAAAGGCTGCATGTAAGGATTTCTGAGGCCTATGTGACAGCACAAAGAGATGTGGGGCCTGCTTGATAACTGCTGATTGGGATCTAAACAGGTTAAAGGAAGTACATCTCAATACCTTTTCATAGCGTGTCTCCATGCAGAGGAAGATGATGTAAGCTGAGGCACAGGCCAGACAGCCCTCCAGGTAAGAACGACCACCAATCTTCTCTGCTTCTGCATAGTAGTTATTAAGTGTTTTTATGGTGTCCTCAAACAGAGTCCGTTCGATCTGTCAATACAAGCATTTCAGTAAACTGCAAGAGAATAAATTACATGCTGTTAAACTGTCAAGCTCTGCCACTCTTCTTCCCCTGCAGCCCAAAAATAGCAGCGCTCCTAATTTAGAAACACTTTTACTGTTGGGATCAAAGGACCTCAAGCATTAGAACACGAAAGTAAAGAAAATGAAATGAAAAGCAGTTAGGCCTCTGACAGCCTCTTGAACATTTGGATATTTGTGATTGTCCATTGGTTTTATTGAACAGCTTGCTGTTTAAAGAGGCCCAAATGCTAATTTTACACACAGAGCCAACGGAAACCACTGTAGAACTTCTTCAGGATTGTTTTATTTTTCGGGCTAAGTGACAGTAGTGCCTTTTTCAGAGTACTGCACTTAAAACCCTTTTTGTGTAATACACTGGTGCACTGAGTTTCTTTCAATTAAGTGTACATCATTTCCACATGAATAAAATGTATTATATAAACACAATTGTGTCTTTCAATTTACTTACAGCTGGCAATAGCTGTGTTGTATAAATATGTTTTAATCATGTAAAAATAAAGCATACAACTGACAATCAAGTTAATTCAATCCAATGGTGGTTTCAAATGAACTCTGCCTGGAGAAACACTGACCTTTGTCGTTGTTATATATTATGAACACTTCAGTGATTTCATTTCAGAGTCAACATGTGTATAGTAATTGTCACCAAACATCTTCTATTATTATCCCAGGGCACATTGTTTAGGGTTTTATATTAGATACACAGGTGTCTAAAGTCTGCGGGTTTCTGAGTGTTATTATCCAGATAAAAGTTGGTACTGTGATGCACTGAGGGTCAGCTAGTGGCCTAGTGGTTAGGGCAGGGGTGGGCAAACTTTTTGGCTCAGGGGCCACGTTGACTTTCAAAATTTGACAGACGGGCCGGGCCAGCACCAGATGCATACATATCAAACATAAACATTAAAAAGGCAA
>JBBIGA010000146.1:15666312-15691257 GCA_037576975.1 Alestes dentex
CTAAAACAGAGACCTTTAAAAAGTTTAGCTTCAAGCTGATTCGTGTCTCATGAAAGCCTCATAACATGGCTACTGAATCCAGAGATGAGCTGGAAGACCCTCCTGCGTCTTTACTGGTTAATACTGTTTAGTGTTTACTGGTTAATACACTAATGTTTATTTAAAATAAATGAAAACAAACCAATCCTCATGCTTTAGAATTTTTTCTCACCGAACCGTGATGTCAGAACCGTAGTGTGAACCGAACCGTGACCTTTCTGTACCATTACACCCCTAATATATATATATATATATATATATATATGGTTGGTGTCATCAATGACTAAGGCATAGCTGTCATACGGCAAAACACGAAGAAACACTCTGAACAGGTGATCAGCGCATCAAAGGACAGACATACAAACAAACATACTCACATACACAGTCACGCTGGGAACAATTTCGCACCTCCAGTTCACGTAACATGCATGTTTTTGGATGGTGTGAGGAAACTGCATTACCCCATTGGAAAACTCCACACAGAGAGGACTTTGAGACACCCAGGCTGGGAAACAAACCCAGTCCTTCTCACTGTGAGGTGATAGTTCTACCTCAACTGAAATATCCTCCACCTTCATTCATGAAACCTTGATAAATGGTTCACCATAGATTACACAGCTTTGCTTGACACATCTGTGGCTTGGGTCATAAGACCAGGCCTGGTGCCCACTGGCATAAAGAGTGTAGCCCAAATGTGTGTTGCCTTCTATATCAAAGGAAAAGAACCATGACAGGAATATCACTGACCAGTTATTATTTGAGTGATGGACCATATTAGTGTGGACTGCACACAAGACTGCTTGGTGGGGAAGAATCTTCTGCCATCAGTTGCCCTGTGGTCAGAAACTGATCACATATTAAGCGCTGATTAAGATCCCTCAATAATGACCAACTAAATTATGCATTGGAGAAGGTGAGCTAGATTCTCTAAGGTGTACCAGCAAGGATAGACGTTTCAACAAAAGTATGTATGTTTCTTTACAGCTAGTAAAAGAAAAGAGAGCAAGGACTATGGCTAAGCATTGGGTAAAAATAAACCAAGCCAAAAGCATCTAGCTCATCAGCCATCTGATGCCATTCTCTGCAACGTCTGTTTTGCACCATGAGACTAAAGACAGAAATGTCATTGGCCTATTTCCAACCTTAGCTTCCATCCTTAGCTCCTTAGATTTTGTTCCTTTGCATTTGTGTCCCTAAATACTTAACATAATATGATAATACAAACTACTGAACAAATAACTCAGCATGTTTCACTGACCACAAATGACAGCCGCCTCATTTTTCATTTGCATATGTCACACCACTTCAAACTGAGATATAAACCCTTCCAGCTTCTTGCTGGAGTGGTAAAATCTGACCTCATGAAGCTAAAGACAATTTATGCAATCATCATTCGATTTTTTTTTTTTTTTAATCCTTATCCTATGATCCTTCTTGACAGATCTATCTGTATGAAAAGTTAATAGCAACTCTAAATGCATGTTTATGAACAAAATCCAGGTATTCTGAACAAGACAAATCCAGGAGGAAATCTTAAAATAGCTCAATGTAAATTCCCAGAGAGAGAGTCCTGTATAAAATGACATGCATAATTAATTACATGCTGGTATGCAACTGCAATCTGTGTGTGTGCCTGTATGTGCGCTACTATCAACTCCTTTGCCAGGAAGTGCAACAAATCGATAGGGCAACCCCCAGCAAGCACTGTTGTTTCTCCTGCATGAACACAGTCAAAAGGGCGGAGGCTCAAGGGGTTCATCCAAAGAAAGTAAACATCCTCAAATACAGCTTGATGTAGCAATGCTGAGCAAATGCAGCCTAATGCACTGTGTAATCAAGGGTTTGTCACGGTGCTGTCTGTATGAATCAACTCTGTAACAGATGGAATGAACCCAGGGCTTGTCCAGTTAGCTGGAGAGGCAGAGGAATAAAGTAGAATCAAAATAGCATCCTATGAGAGAGAGAAGAGATCCTGTGAGTGGGGTTGTAGGATAGTAGAGAGGGTACTGAGCATTATACTGAATGCTAGATGAACCAGTGGACCAAAGGAGAAAATCACTCGGAGCATACAAATGAATCACTGAAATATGTTCTAATGATAATGAGACGCTGTGCAGCAGAGTGAGAGAGGAAGGTAAAGTTGGCTTGAACAGAATGTAGGACAACAAGACCATAACAAGCCTAAAGCATTAGAATGACTCTAATGTTTATGACAGTTTACTGAAAACATCAACATTTTTTCCAACAAACGTTGATTTGCTTTGAGGAAAGCGTGACCTTTACTAAGTGAATGTTCCCCATACTTTGTGCAAATTGTGCCTCCAGGTGTGCAAAAATTATAGTACTTCTAGAATAGCACAGCATATGTACAAAATATACATGAACCATCAACAATATATTAAGATGTTTTCGGACACCTCTTAAGCTTCTTAAGATGTAAGTAATATGCAGGTATTATGTACAATACCTATTTCCATTTTTTCCCAACTTATTAATTGTCAGTTCCCTCCCACTATTTAGGATTCACAAGATCACAGGACCTTTTGAACAGGATGCAAACTCACAAACTCCTAATGATGGAGTGAACATTTAGGAACTACTAACCAGAACTACTGAGAAACACGAGAGCTGTTTTAATGATATTGGCAATTATTGACGCATAAATAAGCAAATCATTTTATAGCCAAAACTGTATCCATTTATAGTTAATGATGGAAAATAATCACAAAATAAGGGGCTATTACAACAATTTATGAATAACCTCAACAACAATTTTGTCTTTAACCTCAGTCTGCTGCAGTACACCAGGCACTGTCACACTAGTGCTGTCTTCTGTAAGGTGATTGACCAGAGACTCTCTTGGCAGCAAAGAGAATGACTGGCTGCCCAGAATGTGAATGTCAGTACTTGAAAACAAACAGTGGAATGGTGACAATTTCTGTTTAGGTGTCAGTAAAAGACAGAATTAGAAAATGCATGAAAGGTAAATCACTATGAACATCAGTTTTTAAGCATATGAAATGATGTTCCATTTTTAGCAAACTGTCACATGAAAACATGCTTGAAAGTGCTAGAGACCCTGACACCAAAATCATGTTTGAGAGTCTGTATGTGCATTTATGTTTTTGATGACAAATAAGTGAACGACCGTACAAGAGTTTCAACTATAAACATATTCATTTAATAATTTAAATACTGCCTTTAACAATTTACAATCATTAAACTGTAATTTTCCATGTAAATTGAAACCATTTTTGCAGTGCTTGCATTTATTGTCAAATTCTTGTATAAATTCAGTAGTGTTGTTAACTCTCCGTCTATGAACAGTAATAGTTTCAGTTTGTTTCAGTTTGTCAACAAGGCATTTAGCTATAATTAACTTGTAATAAATCTCATTAACCACCAGATTACATAAACTGCATGTGGAATGCATGTTAATTGGTGTTAAAATTCCTAGCATCTTTTTTACACTGTGGAAATAACAAATATAAAAACTAGCTAGATGGCTTGCCATGCTAAAAATAATCATTCTAAACTTTCACACACTGGACAGCACCTGTGGATTTGGTCGTTATCGGGTCACAGTGCAACACTCAGTGCATTGAATTTTCAAAGTGTAACGCAAACCAGTAACACATACACTGCCCCTGAGCATAAGACAATTTAAATCTTCAGGCTGAAACGATTGTCAGAAGAAGACTCTTCAAGGGACTTCTCATTGGATCTGAAGGAGAACCACAGGTAATTCTGTAGCTGAGTGATTGAGCAGGCAGGGAGCAGATAGCAGACCGAGTGTGAAGTGGAAGCCCCTGTCCACGGTGCTGAACCCCCCCTCTCTAACCCCTTCCACGGTTAATCCAGCCTGTCTGCCTTTCCTGTGGCAGCAGTGTGGGCTGGGATTGTGTTTAACCTCAGCCATTTACTGCCCTGAAATGGATGACACACGAACTTACAACATTTAGTGTCTCTTCACTAAAAAAAGTCATGTCGGGGTCTCGGGGTGTATTATTTCCCTCAGATCATTAAATCATTAGTATTTCTATAAAACACCCTGGAGTTGAGAGTGGAGCTGTGCAGCTGATCTGTGTGAGTACAGCGTGTTCAGCAGCCCTGCACTTTCTGAGGGAAGTTCGTGTTCAAATCAGGAGCAGAAAACGCTGAGGTTTTCCAGGAGCGTGTTTATCTCTGAAGAGGCTCTGAAGAGGAGAGAGTGTGTGATAAAACGCTGCATGGTCTCTTACCTCTGTCGCCATGTTGCCATGAGACGGTGGAGGATCTGTCCCGGTGCTGAAATCCTCTCCACTCGTGGGACAATAGCACGGAGACTGGCGCGAGGGAGACACGAGCTGAGTGGCGAGGGTGGAGGCAGCCGCGAGCACAGCTTTAACCATCACGGAGGAGTGGGGGTGGCTGCCTGCTTCTCAACAGCTTCCATTCATTTTGGTGAAAGCAGAAGAGTTCATCTTCTGGAATCATAGGGGGGGTTGAGTGCCTCAGACAAGTGTTCTGGGTGTGCTGATTACAGCTTAATCTGGGGAAACATCTACAATCATCTACAATCTGGTCCTCTGATGAAATAAAGAAGAACAGAAATAGTACTTCATTTCCCACTGGATCACTATTATAGCTGTAGCATAATTTACTACACAAGTGTTATAGATTATCATAAACCAGTGTTAGAAACTTTGTATGAAAATACAGTAGATCGTACAAGTAATGTTACTACTTGTATTGCCCTTATTAAGTCTTATCAAGACAATAGCTTGCCATTAGCTGACTGCTGAATATCAGAGACAGAATCAGAAAAAGTATAGATCCCAGAAGAAAATTGCGTATGATATGACTGCAAAGATACATAGAGACAAAGAGACAAGAGCAATATAAAATATAAAGTCTATTACTATTAGAAACAATACGTATGATGAATGAAACAGTTTCCCATCACCATTTTCGTGAATTATATTACAAAGGTTTGCACATCATGTATTGATATGAAGACATTCAATGTGTTATTTGCTAAAGCACAATAATAAAACTAGATATAACAAGATCAGTACTGGCTAGAAACTATGTATATGAACACAGTTTATGCTGATCCAGTCCTCACAATTGTAGATGCACCGGAATATAATGCCTTCTTTGGTGTTGTTCTTGACAATAAATCTGTACTTTACAATACAGAGTAAGTTTGTCTTGGCTAATGAGCATCTAAAGAAATAAAAACATACTCCAGCACATGATTATGACGTATAATGAACAAATAAAAAGGCAGAGCTCAACATGTAAACTTGTTAAATAAAGCTGCAGCAGGCAACCAGTTCATTAGCAGCTGGATTTATATAAATCAAACGAGTGAATTCAAAGGTATTACAATGGCCCATTAAAATGATGTAGAAATTGTATAATACACAGTAGATTTTTTAAAAGTTTCCTATTAAATGACTACTGTTATTTTGTACTTAATAATATATAATCATCCATGATTCTAGACTGGCAGTACTATTTTAAGTTGTTATTCATCAGTATACTTCATGCTTACATCACCACCAGTGTGTAAATCATACATCAGTTGCATTCATTTCCTAGGCTACTTTGAGGCACCACAGTGAGACACATTTGATTTGCATCCTTAAAGTGCTGGAAGATAATGAAAGCAATTGTGCCCTATTATAAGCAGTCACTGTAATATTGTTAAGTCTAATGCTGGATCGGCAGTGCAGGCGGGGCAGTTACTCTGGAGCCCGTACTATAGGGGGTCTCGGGTAGCTGGATTCCCTCTGTCCTTACTGAACCCACTGAATTGCTAAATGTATTGGAAATTTTGAACTAATGTGCATTTTGAACTGACAATTGAACCTCTAATGAACTTTTATGGAGTATATGCTGTGTGTGATGAACTTATGGTAAACATGTTCTTCCTCTTATGATTCAAATTGTATTTAAGGCACTAACTTGCTATAGATCATTACAATGTACATCCTGTTTTAATGTTGATCAAGCTCCCTTGAGAACATTGTGTGTATTCATGTGTGTAGTCATTCTTCTGGTATTCATGTGGCTGAAGAACATAGATACTAAGGAACTAACTCACAGCCTGAGAGAGACGGCGCTGGGATCAGCGCCTCCCCTACTTTATAAGGGACAGACCTTGGGATTAGGTAGGAGAGAGAAGAGAGAGACGCCTTTTATTCACTACTTTCATTTATTGTCTTATTACTAATTTACTAATAAAGGAGATTCTAAAAGGACTTTGCGCTTTGGTGTGTGATTCAACAGAGAACTGCCGTTACACTACTTACGCAGTTTTACACCCATGGGCTAAGTATGAGAACATAATCATCATTTTGATTGGAATATGATGATCACATAGGAATAGTGCATTATCTTTCATTCACATTATACTATTATTCATTTTTTTTTATTTGCATTGGGACCCATTTAGTTCTAGAGGAACCACTATTCTGGATAGTCGAGTTCCTATTAATTTTGTTAAGGTTATGTACTAAAAACAGTTTCTAATGAACATCCGTGAATATTAGAGAGCATCGGGGGGATCAGTCCGACTCGAACATTTATGAGGCCACCTGCATAATTCACAAGGAAGAGCAAAGTCTTTGAAAAATTTATCAGTCACATGCATCAGCTGTTGGATGGTCCTGAGATTTTGACCATCTAAGCATATTACTTGAGCATTCATTATTTCCCAAAGGACACATATAGCAAGGTGTAAATGAGGAAGATATTTTTAAAGCAGGTCTGTAGGATGTGGTTACCTGACCATATGCTTCATTTTGTGTGTACTGAATTTGAACATCAGTTACATGAATAATTGCTCATAAAGATTATTTTCTCTCACACATATAAATTATGTACAGTATCAACTAGAGCTGGTCTGTGATATGCTTATGAAATTTAGAAGAGTTTGCAAAGATGCCAGAGATTTCCAAGAATGTTTTAAACATGGAATTCCAATCTTGACCCACAATCTGTAGTTTCTTTACTATCTTGGCCCAGATGTTCATTTTAACTATCTATAAACCCACTTAAAGGACAAAATAGGAAACATGTCATGAATGTCATATTAAAAACTATTTATCAGTTGCCCTTTACATTGTGTGAATATAGCGAAATGAATGAACCAATAGACATTTATCTTAAAATGACTTAGAATAAAACTTTATTACATTACAGATTAAAATGTCTTCCCTGTCTCCTCTTAAGTTACAATTTGACAGACTGTTAGTTTTGCACATAACAAAAAGTTCTCCAACTCAAGCAGAGGTCCTGTAACTCGACATATAGTGAGGAAAATAGAGGACAAAAGTAGTTAAATATGTTCAAAAGGATAAAATCCCAGAAAGAGAAATAAACAAAAACAAGTCATCAGCATAAAATAAAGTCATCTGCTGCTTTCCTTCACTGGATGTGTGGAGGTGTGGTGGCCTGTAAGACATGCGTAGGAACAGTACCTGTAAAGAGCCTGAGGCTGGAGGAGAGAGGAGCTCCACTTATCAAGTCAGCGGGAGGTGGAGGAAAATATCCATTTGTGCCGTCTGTGCTATTTAGACCCTTTTTACCTAAGACGCGTCACTTTGATAGAAGCTCATGAAAATGTTCCTTCTCATTATCATGAGGAAGAAGACAGAACAAATAATAGTGTCCAGCACTTTAAACAAAACACTTTAAAACTGTGTAATAGTACAAAAGCTAAAATGAAATAAACAAAAATAACAATAATACAATATAATAATAACAATAATAATCATAGACACACATCACACTCTATCCCAGTTTAGGAGCAATTGTCATTCAAAAGGCATCGTTTTGATACGATAAGAAAATGTTGTTATTGTGCGGAGCTGTTGTTTCAATAACACTCGGGGGAACAGGGTACCAGTTCTGGGAGGATTTCCCAGACAGTGGAAAAAGAACAGCGGAGACAGGAGGACAGTGGGTGGCCGGTTCTCGAGTACTGACCAAGACACACTCCCTGAGTGCTCTTTGACCCTGCAGGAATTCTAAACTGTATTCGCAACATGATGGCATCTGGCACTGAACTCCAGTATAATGACATGATAGCTTCCTCTCAAAACTCAATTAAGACTTTTGAAGTCTTGTGTTATTTCAGCATGGTGTGTGTGTGTGTGTGTGTGTGTGTGTGTGTGTGCGTGCGCATGTACATGTGCGAGTCTGGTCAGGCTCTCTGCCACCACAAATATCTTCTGCCTAACTGTTGACTTAACAACAGGACGAGCCGGCTGGAATCTGATCAAATCATGTTCCGTTTGGAGACAGGAAATGAGAATTCTGAAAATGCAGAAATAAAATATTATTAACTTGGAATCTGTGGAAAAGCAAATAAGCACCGATCAGAGTCTCCGTGTCTGGAAACCCATGGGTCAAGTAAACGTTGTCTCTTTTTTCCTTCGATTCGATGGGCCTGGAGTTGGCAGGGCTTGCAGCATGTCTTCATGAATGTGTGGAACATTTGATCATAAAATGCTGAATTATGCTATCAAATCTCACTGGCTGTGAAGAGGAAGCAGCAGAAAGCCCTCGCAGACATTTTTTGCGATTCCTCTTGAATTACAATGACGCTGCTATTTGAGGTGAAAAAATTAAAAACTAAGAGACCACAGAAAAGAGGAGCACTGGGATTTGAGACTACTCTGTATATAAAAGGGGGACACTGTGGCATTGAGAGACATGTTTGCAGCTGAAAAAGTAACATTATGGCTAAATTGTGAGGAGGAGACATTGGAGACACAGGATTGGGCGGTTGGCAAGACAGAGAAGTGATGACTCGGACAGCGGAGGATCGCTTCCAGCCTGTGTGAGAGAAAGGAGCAATGGAGATGCATTAAACTGTGCTTGGTGCATAAAAATAGCAATCAGCCCAGAGCTATTTTGGAGGTGAATCTAATTAACAGAGATTTTGTGAGGATTGCGCTTCATAAGGATCTGTTTGGGAAGCTATCTGAGTCACATTTGTGGTGAGGTTATCATATTCTCAACACCCCACACAAACCCACACAAACTGACCAGATTATGGTTTGATTTAAAAAAATGAAAACAAGTTAACACATCCCCAACAGTAAAAAACTAAATTATCCATTCATTTTCTGAGCCACTTTTCCTAACCAGAGTCGAGGGGGGTGCTGGAGCCTAGCCTAGTACTCACAGTGCTTGGAGGCAAATTGGCTTCACCAGTTCATCTGTCATGCACATCAAAATGATAAAAGTCTGGGAGGAAACCAGAGTTAAGAATCGTGAATGTATGATTGTTACATATACACAGTGCCAGTCAAAAGTTTGGACACACCTTCTCATTCAACAATTTCCTTTGATTTTACTATCGGCTACAGCACCTACTGCTCTGACGACAGCTTTGCACACTGTTGGCATTTTTTCAATCAGATACATGAGGGATCGACCTGGAATGGTATTTAATTAACAGGTGTTCTTGGGATCATCAGTTGTGATGGTCGGGTTGGTACACAGTTAGTGATCCTATTCTAGTACGGTTCTACTCCACAGTATGGCAAGAACCACTTAACTAAAGTATATGAAACAGCAGTCCATCATTACCTTATTACAAAACATATCCTGGTTTGTTTAACTCAGATCCTGTTTGTTTTTTGTTTACTGCATAATTCCATGTGTTCCTTCAACATTTTGTTTGTTTTCAATATTAATCTACAATGTAGAAAATAATAAAGAGGGCTTTATATATATATAGCCCTCCAAGTCAAGCATGATGGTCCATAACTTTTGCGCAGGTCACATTTCTAGGCTTCTTTTATCCTTTATCTGTAAATCAGCAAACACAAACTATTTATTTACAAACTGTTTATTTAAATGTGCAGCAGTATTTTTTTTTTTTTTTACTTTAAAAAAAAATGGGATCAGGGGCACCCAAACTGTACATTTTTTATAAACATGCTCCCTTATGCAACCATAGATCTTTCTTGTGTAGTCTTAAGCTGCAGATGCAAATAAAACCAAACATGATCCTGAGAAAACTGAACAGGACATTCATGTTATGAGAAAGAGGGATTTTATTAGATTTCTTACAAATGACAAACGGTGACTGAAATATTGCATTTGGATTAATCACATCAGTTTTATTTGTATAATGTGTTTTACTGTAGACAATGTTCCAAAACGGCTAAGTAAGATAAGCCAGTGTTAACAATGAGGACAAATAAAATTTAAAGTATGTCAAACACAGAGCATCAAGGAGAAGGCCAGGAGTTCACACTCTGCAGTCGGCAGTTGAGGTTATTGAAGGCATCTACATGAAGCTTTGTATAGCAGCAGGAAACTGGATGATGCATGCAAATGGTTTCAAAGTGATGAAGCAGATCCAGAGAGAAGCAGGAACCAGAGCAGGACACCAAGTAAGGATCTCTCACTGGTATCACTTCAGGGTGCAGGCCTGTGTAAGCCTTGTGCATCATATGTACATCTATTGATCATTTCACTTTTTCTCCCTTGATTTTGTTTCAGCCCAGGTTTATCTTTCAGAGAATTTGAATAATGGGTCATACATGAGAAGAACCCATGCAGAAGCCTAATATTAATGTTTGAGCTTTAATTATATATGCATTAATGAACACATGTAACATCATGAAAGAATTAAAATGCAAGAGAATTTTTCCATTTTCAACAGGGAAGAGTGTCAGAAATGTGCTGTAATATTTGCGAATATGGATTAAAGGAGAAAACATTTGTGAGACCGGCTTCCGGTCATTAATGTAAAATCCTCTTATGTTCACTAAGCTCAAGTACCGTGGGTGGAAAAAAACTCTCCCAGTATGACAGAATGGTGTCACATTTTCAGAAAAAAAAAACGTTTATGAGTCTTGAGTGGTCATCATAATAGGACTTCTAAAAATAATGACACATGAGTAAATAAATCAATATTTTATTATCAATAAATGTTGTAGGACTTTAATTTCCATGCATGACTGGATGAATTACAGACTAGACACCAATCCATGACCACTAAAATATGATGATTAATTCCAGAACTTATTATGCTTGATTGTGCTGTAATGTGTGGTACGTCTTGGAATGGTCTGTCTACATCACCGTACTGCAAACTGCACACTACTGATTAAAAAGCCTCCTACTCCACCAAACCAGATGTGCTGTGGAAGACCAGCTGTGAGCAGAAACATTTCAGCCTCATTAGATTATAAAACGCAATCACGTCACATGGAAAAATGATAAAAATGTGCTTATGATACATAAACAAAACATGGGTAACAGACCTTTTCAAGTGTGTAAACAGAGGAGGCCCTGAAGATGTGCATTCTGACAACGGAAACTCAGCACTCTGTTGCTGACCTGAATTAGTTTTTCACAATAAAAATGTTAGAAAGATGAACATACGCTTGATCAAGCCTTTTTTCATCTGATCATGGTTTTGAAAAGAATATGATCTGTGGTTGGGATTCTGTACGAGTCTCACTTTTTACAAGGTTAATGACTGTACTCAGCACTCCGCTACTGTGACTGTGAATTATTACCTAGAACATGCTGCTAGCTCAACTGATCAAGGCCTGGCCGTCAAAGTTTGAGTTTTGTTTTGGTGAACTTTTATTATGAAGTGGTATGGGTTTGCTTGTTTATGAGTCACAGCTGGGTGTTTAGAGTTAAGATTTGTGTTTTGTTATTGGTTGGGGGACTTTGCCTTACAAGTATTTAAGGGGGCTCTGTTTCTGTTTAGGTTGTCGGTCAGCCATCTTCATAGTCTTGTTTATATGTCTCCTATCTCCTTTGTTGAGAGAACTTGAGTTTTGTTTCTGGCCCTTGTGCCATTTGCTTTGTTTATAAATAAGAGATCTTGAAATGTACGTCTGCATTCGCACCTGCCCTCATTTGGGGATGAAGGGGAAACCTGACATCAAGTAGCTAGATAACAGGTTATCCAGATTCAGGAGTGATCAGAGTCAAGCTTTAAGTTCAAACTGTTGCTGAGATCATTATTGCAAAACTGCCATGTGCAAAAAAAATACCTCACTGACGTTCATGTGTAAAACTTGAACAAGCCAAACATTTTACATCCGTTCAGCATTTTTAGTGTGGTGTCAGCCTGTTCGCCTCCACGTCTCTCAGTACAGGCTGTAGATTGTATATATTTCCCCAGGCTACTATTCTGTATCTGGGAAACTTTTGGCTGTTTGCAGGAAAAAAATGACATTGACAATTAAGTTTGAGGTAATATAGCAAAACTTTCTTATGTGAAAAAGAGCTGATTCAAAACTCTGTATCATGACGCTGTACAGACTTTGAAGAGGACACTATTTCTAATTCGCATACACACACCAGCTTGTCTTTCTGTCCTTTACGAATTGATTTAGGTGTTAAGGAAGAGGGCTCAGCATTGGAAATTTGATTCACACAGCATGTGTAAATCAACTACCGTTAGGTATGTGAACCATATATGATATCACTGAGTAGATAAACTGTATATACTACATATAATATTGCTATAAAGAAACCAATAAAACAATCTAAATGGAGAACATAAGCAAGAAATCACGATGAAAGGGATGATGATCATGGGGTACATTACAAGTCTGCTTTTGAAATCTAAAAGAACTGACATGAAATTCAGTCTTTCATATGAAACTACAAAAAGCAGAGCTATGCAGGCAAGAAAAAAGGCATATGAGGATGAAAAGCTGAATCATTAGACTCTGTCTCTCTCTGTCAGTCCTCTGATCTGGCCAGAGATCATTCTCACCTCATTAAAAGAAATGACATCCTGACCAAAGCCTGTGCTTCCTTTTGGTAAATCCCCAGGAGCTCATTCACACACACACACACACACACACACACACACACACACTCTCACAATCTATGGATACCTTTAGATCTGTGGATTCAGGCACAGTGTAAAGCTGGGCTACATAAAATCAGGGCCTCTCATAGGGCCCTGGAGAGCACCTTAAAAGGGAATATGGAGGGTAACGGCGCTCACTCCCAGGTTTACATTTCCATTAAGGCGAAGCCAAAGTAGGGGAAATGTTTTGGTTCCGACTGCTCTCTCCGTGCTCCTGCAGGAGGACACTGCAGTCTGAATAACTTTAGGCTGAGGTATTGGAACACGCCGCATATACTGTTGCTATGGTTTCAGCTATAGTAGTTCTTGCTGCGGACCTCGATAAAAAAAAAAGAAAAAAAAAAAACAAGAAGAAATGAACAGGTAAAGCGTGCTGTGGGCCAAAAATAGAACTTCCATGAATAACTAATGAAGATGTGGCCAACACACTGACAAACAGGAACACAAGCCATGCACAATCGCACTGCACTATAAGGTAAAACCAGACCCTCTCTCAAAAAACAGGGATGATGTGTGTAAATGAATGGCAGTCTGAGGTCCCCAATAGAGAGCTAATCATCATAATGACATTTAATTTCATGCCTTGGTTGCACAGACAGCATGTCCTGTTGTGATCCCGAGATGCTGGATGCGTGGATTTTCCTCTGGCGGTTTGTGGCTCACTGAGCCACTACACGTCTGTTTCTGATTAATCTGATATGATTACTTCAATATTTTCATTCTGCTCGAATGAACTCAACAGTTACGCTTCTCTAGAGTGGAGAAAGAACAGAAAATAGCTTCAGTTGTTCAGAAATGTGTTCAACCATCATATGATCTTAAATGCAAGAAACATATTCTCTGTAATGAACAACAATTCCAAGAATTAGACCTCAGTTTTCCTTTAGAAGTGGAGGTTAAACACACCCTGAATTCTCACTCCTACCATCACTATGTACAGAGCAGTGCGTGCAGTTTAGTTTGTGTCTGTTTGACCATCAGTGATTACAACTACATTTAAAGAGACTGCAAAACACTTTTTTAGTGTTTGAAAAGATAAGAAATACAATTTTCAACAGAACACAGAAAAAGAGTCCTGACTAAAGGTGTTTGGCCTGGGGCCTGCAAGTGGACAATATGATACAGCCAACATTGTGAAACCGTCTGTTGAAATACAGAATGTTTGTTTATCAGAGCCAAAGTTTCCCAATTCTGTTCTTAGAGTTGGAGCAAAACAGCAGAGGAACACAGATGTCCATGACAAAGGTTAGTGACTCCACTTTAATCAGTAATCCCAGTTAGACATGAACAATACACTACATTGTAAAAAAAGATACCTTTTCAGACAAAGCGTGGTCTTCAAACTGGTTCTAAAGGCCCCCAGACTGTTTACATTTCTGCTCTGTCCATTGGCACTGTGAGTAAGACGTGGACTGTCTGGGGAGCCCTGAGGACAAGTGTGAAGCAGCCCGGTCTCACGGGTTTTCGTAAAGCCATCACGATATACATTCCATTCAAAAACGTGCTGCGATCACGCTTTAGGCCTTTTTTTGTGCTAGGACAATGCTTCACTACCCTATGTATTTTAATGTGCACTGCATAACACTGCCAGTATCAGCGCTAACTGGTGACTGAGGGACAGTAGGAGAGAAATTTGCGCATATCGGCTTAAAAGAGTTTTTCACTGTCTTTGACTCCAGTTCATATGAAGTTGTCTTCTGTTGTAGCCTATGAATGAACGCTTTTATGCAATATCGTGAAAATATTCCCACTAAAAGTGTACTAATAATGAATTAATTCCTTGTAGTTTTTGTTTGCAAAGTGGTTGAAACAGGTTGAAAGGCCGTGAGACGGGGAAAGTCCCTAACTCTAACCCTAACCTTAACCCTAACCCTAACCCTAACCCTAACAGTCACCAGTTAGCGCTGATACTGGTGGCGTTACGCACTGCACATTAAAATACATTGGGTGGTGAAGTGTTGTCCTAGCATGAAAAAATGATGCGTTGTCCTAGCACGAAAAAAAGGCCTAAAGCGTGATTGCAGCACATTTTTGAATAGACTTTATGTTGTGATGGCTGCATGAAAAGTCATGAGTTTACATTCTTTTTGTCTGTATAAAAAATATTCAGAAATAAAATGGGTAAAAATAATGATGAGCAAATGTAAAAATAGCATTTAAATGGACAAATATACATGCTTTTCTATATGTACTTCCACATATAACAGATTTTTTTGTGTGAGATTTAGTGTATCACCAGGAGATTCTGTGGTTAACAACACTGTCCTGAGCTTGCATGATTGACAGCTTGAAAAAATATGACAGAGACATGATTAATTTAAGTCATTGAAGTTTGGATATATAACTATATATATAAACACAAACCACTGGTCAATACAGGCAGCTTCATTGTTTCAGCCCCGTAATACATTTTAAGCACAGAGCATTTAGTATGTCTGCTAGAATGCTTACACTGTGCCCTAACCACTAGTGGTCTTGCCTCTGGGAGAAAAATCACTCTGTCACAAGAATCTGGCCAAACTCCTCACATTATGATCTGTCACTTGGCTCAGGATGCGCTTCTAGCAGCCAGTGCAATCCATGCTCCTTTTACATTATGAAATCATTATTTCATCACGAGGCCGTCAAGACATTGGACCAGAAATGGAACTCTAACACAATGGAAGAGTTCTCTGAGATGGAACATCATAACGGCAAGAGCATTCAGTATATTATGACAGGTCACTATTTCAGTGCATGCTCCAGCTATTTGGACGAATAAAATTAGCCATCCTCTCACCTCATCAAAGAACCCCACTCAGACTATTTAAGGCTGCATTCTTTCAAAGATAAAAATGACTATTGCATACAAAGAAGTCTGTGTTGTGGAACACTTTTTAAATAACCGTAGAATGTGCAGCTAAATACAAAAAAGAAGAACAAAAATCTCTGTTGTCTTGTGGATCCACACCTAGACTTGACAGAAACTGATGAGGTGAAGATTTCCTGCAAAAAATCCATGTAGAATGTATTACTGAACCATAAAAGAAATGCATGTTTGCATGTATTTAGTATCAAACCCTGAATTGGCTCTAGACTTGGAACGTAGATGTGTTTGCACTTATTTAGTATCAAACCCTGAACTGGTCCCAGAATCTGAACATAGATACAGAGAGGCAGAATCATGCCTGTTTATTTCCTGTTATCATATGGCAGGCCAGATGGACACACCTTCAGTCCAGGGCCAGTGAATCTTGCTTGCCATGAAACACCAGTGGCTTGTTTCCATCAGTCTAAACAAAGCAGCATGGCTACGAGAACCCTGTATGGGACATGTTTCCTGTTTCATCAGCCACTCTGTCATTCTGCTGCTTGTAAAGTTAACGCAGTGGAGCCAAAAGATGACATGACAGGGAGCAAGGAGCTTCTATATTTAGAACTTATGAAATTATAGCTTAGGTCAAACAGGGCTGGAGGCTAGACAAAAGATTCAGTGCCTCCCAGCGGCCACAGACTGAAGGAGGCCACATGGACAGGAACGCAGCAAGGACATGCTGTGGCTCAAAACTAAACTGAGTCATCACAGAGCCCGGATTTTTATTCTTTGGTACTGGACAAATAATAAAGGAGGAAATAATGCAGTGATTCAATTTCAGCATTTAGGAAATAACAAAAGACCACATGCAGCATCATACTTAAATAGTATCAAATATCAAGTCTAACTGTGTTGTAATATATTGCATTTATATGACATTAAGCAGGATTACTTTGCGTGTTATTCATCATCCTCAATAAAACTAAGGTTTCATTGTCAGGATAAATAATCGAACACTTCAAAGACACAAACTGGACTATTAAAAGGAAACTTAACACTGCTTCTGGGGGAAGAACGAAGCAAAGGCCTTTTAAGAGAATGGCTTGCAATCATAAATGCCAGAATGTAGAATCATTTAAAGTATGTTACGTTCCAAAATGTTGTTTGGTGGAGAGTTTTAACCTTTAGAAGTATATAAATATAAAGCATTTTATAGAAATGTAAGGTTCATTCGGTATTATATTGTCTCTGTGGTCTGTGTACACCTGCTTCCACACAAATTATATTTAAACAAAAACAAAACTAAACTAAACTAAACTAAAGAACAAATGCAGCAACATCAAGTATTATTCATCCTAATAAGGACCTTAATACCCCCATACTGTACCCACATCAACTACTGAGCCCACAGACACTGCATGCACTGCACAGTTAGAAAGGCCCAATTAACTAGCAGCATATCTCACGTTACACTGCACAGAAGACTTCTATAATAAGAAGGAGTGGTGAATGGTGATGCTCTTACCTTTTGCATGTGGTAAACTGTTTGAATCAGTATTTCCATTTTATGAAACTGTGTATTACCTCCAGTTTGTGGGAAGGATCAGTAAAAGTAGTAAAAGGACATTTCACATCTGCAAGTGTGAAGAACCTTCTCAGAGTGTGGAGAAGCTCCATAAAGTGCAGTGGTTCAATACCAGTTAAAGCTTTTTCCTCAAACTGTACATCCAAGCCAGTAACTATCTTGGTATATTTAAAGGGTGTTATTTTTATAGTCTGTGGTAATCTGTGTAAAACATTTTACTGAGCCTACAAAAATAAATTCTCATCTGTGTGATGAGAGCAATCGTGGGAATCAATCCTTGCTAGCTGTCATTGAAAGTGAAGGTGAGTGCGCTCTGCAAATGTGCACTTCCAGGGCACCGAGACAGATGTGAGGAGTCCAACAGAAATGAGAAATGGTGAGCTGAACTCTTCAGTAATGAGGTACCAAGAGGACTTTGTTCTTCGCTCTTTTCAAATCTTATATCCATTCCTTGTGAAAGGTGTAAGTCATGGCTCATTAGCCCAGCGCTGGACTTCATATCATGGATTCTATTAGCGTCCTTATGAGAATCTCACACAGGCCAAGTCCCCTCCCTGTTCTCGGAAGTGATTTTTTTTTTTTTTCCCCTGCCTGACCATTTAGAGTTGAATGCTGAAGGCATTGTACACTTTCTTCTCATACTTGTCTTCTCGCACCATAGAGAAAAAAAGTGGGCCTAAAGTCTCTTCTCCATCACCATGCTTTAAAAAAAAGGGAAAGGGACAGACCTTCAACAGCATGTGAATGGTGGCGGCAGGGAATAATGGATTTGGGCCCAACCCCCCTCTCTCCGTCCTGCCCACCCTCTCCGGATTAACTTGTCAGACGTCCCCCTGCCCTCCCTCTCCCCTCTCTCTCTTTCACTTTCTTTGTCCCTCGCTCCATTTTACGAATGATTTGCCAACCCCTCTACGCTTTGAAGTCATGTCTGTTTTCCAAACTGTCAGAGCACACCACCCTTCGCCTTGGACCTCGCCCACGGCTGATGTGCCAAAATCTGGGCGGCCTCATTATGGTGAAGAGGCCGATAATCACAGCAGTCTGCGCACAGGGAGATGACACCAGGGAACCATTTCCTGATCCTGCGCTGCATGCTGACACACCCACATTCTACATCCCCATCTTCTCTCAGCGCGGTATTAAGGAAAGGTATTGTCCTTTAGCATCTGTGCAAGGAATCTTGTCTCAAGCCAAATCTCAAAAACCATCTTTCTTTTTGGAATCTGCACAGAATTCCTTAACATGCTTAAAAATAAAGGTTCCTAGATGGTTCCTGGCTTAAATATACAATTCTAGAAAAAAATGACTCTTTCACAAGTAAGTTCTATCCAGAGTAAGTTCCTTTAGCATGCCTGTAGCTGCAGCTCTAAAATTATGATGGCACGCACCATAGGCTCCACATCCTCAACAGAATGATTAAGGGAATCAGGCCAAATAAAGCCAAGATCAGATCAGTGACTTATCAGCTGCTTTTTTGTGCTTTTTAGTGGTCACACTGAAACTGACACTCATGAAGAGTCAACATGGTAATGAATCACTGCACTCTGGATCTCATACTGACCCGATGGGGTGAGATGGACAGCAGCGGCTGATTACGTTTCTGATATTGAAAGCAGAAGAGGTGATAATGCAATGACAAAAAATTAGGACTCTTAAAAGTTGAAAGTTCATTGGTTTAAAAGTTCGGAGTCGCTTGTAATAGTAAGTAAATATTATTTTATATTTAATAACTCATAAAATGCCGCTTTAAACAGCAACATTAATTTAAAGTATTTTGAGGGCAATAAGAAAATATGAAAGGATTAGTAAGCTGAGGCAATAATCTATTTAGAATTACTTTCCATCTTCTGCCTCAAAAATCAGTTCCAGCTTCTACAATACACATAACTGCTACAACCAACTGCTAAATGATTTGGTGTTGACAGTGAACTTTGTGAATACAAGAAAACTCAGATTATTTTCTAAATACCAAATAGCCCATAAAACCTGCTAAATTTACCAAGCCACCGGTGCCAATGCAGGCTTTGCAGACTTCACCGCAGCTCTGAGCATGTATTAGATGGCAGACCATTCCATGTTTGAGATGATGTCAGTCATTCACACCAAGGTGTCAGTACTGGCAGTTTGTTTCGAGGTCCAGCCCTTCCAGAGCTCATTACATACGGAAGCCGAGCTTCCAGGTGGGACAAAGGTTACTCTTAAGTCTACAGTCCAAAAAAAGTGGATGATTTTAATGTGCAAAAAGATCTTTCAATGGTCGTACAGATGCCAAGTGAACCTCGGCATCCAGGTGGGCCCCAAAATGTAAAAGCATGATGTTCAGTGAGCATTGATCTTCTCTCCAGAAAACAGCCATTGCTGGAGCAGGACAGGATGAATGTAATGGCATATGCGATTCTGACAGACAGTGATATTTGAGTGACCACCCATGTGACCTCAGTAAAATATGCAGTCCAGTGCTCTACATTAGTGACCTGACAGAGCATTACATAGTCATGCACCAAACAAATATGACAACAAAACATACCAACCCTACCCTCACCTCCACCACAACAATTAAGAGATGAGTTCAATTAAGTGGGGAAATTACCACACCATGCTGGACACTGGCCTTTCAAGACCAGGCTTGAACACCCCTCATTTTACGGCCTCACTGTAATGATCCTCCTCTGATACTGGTGAGACCCACTAGTTTCAATAAGGATTCATTTTTCCTTCTGTTCAACATCTGTTCTAACATCTGTTCCGGAGGCCATTTCCGGAAGTTTTTAAATGAGAAACATGTAATGAATTAATCATTTTTGAAATGGTTATCAATTTTTTTGTGCCTCTTCAAAAACAGATGCCCTGCTTGCATAGCTGGACCACTCGAAGGCATAGTCCTGAAGGTGAACTTCTTTTCAGAAGAGGTTATGCTCTCAGCTGCAGTGACTGGTCTGATTTAGTGAGGAAAATCCAGGCCAAAGACTCTGGGTATATGTATGAGGGCTTGATGCGATAGGTTAACATCTTTCCCATTGAAGAAACCCTGAAACCCTTGAACATAACAAGCCAAGAAGTCAAAGAAAAGTGGTGAAGACTGCATTTTTGTGAGCATTTTCCTCAGCGTTTCATGCTGTCTGTCTTTCAAGTTACAAAATTTTATATGTCAAAATGAAATTGCCAATAAAAGGGTTTTATGAGTTTCAGAGTGCAGTGAAAGCCCTGAGTGGGATCATGTTCTGCTCTCAGAGTAGAGCTGATCTTAACCAGGCTTAATATCCAATCAAATCTGCAACCCAGGAAATGAAAGGAAATGACAGATCTGATTGTGAGCACTAGCACATTCTGGACTGGGATCAAGAGTAAAGGCAGCCACTGTCAACAGGATGGCCCTGAGCTTGCACACATGAGGCGGATCCACCCAGTGACCCAAGTATGGGTTAGTACCTCTGTTGTCACCACACTCAAATAGGACAAAGACATGGAGGGAAACATAACAGTGCAATTACCTATCTAATATTTCTTTATCATCACAGTTACATCAAAATCTTGTTAATATGGATGGATAGATAGGTAGATACCTCAGTGCTGTGCACTGATGACAACAACAAAAACTGGCACGAAAAACTGGACATTGATCTTCCAGCAGTATACACTGTGATCTAATGGGCGGGCAATATGGCTAACTGTAGATATTCCAGTGGCCTGGAAATTCAGAGGGAAAAACAACACACAGTGCCACACGTCATTATCAGAAAGGTGCACTTTTCCAGCCTAACTTGGAAATCAAAGTGTATTGATGTAAGTAAGTAAAGTAAGTAATAATATAATAGTAAGTAAGTAAGAAAGTAATATAATAATAAACACAACCAGCGGTTACAGAACAAGAGAATGTGACGCACTGACAGAACACTGACACACACACTGACTTTCTTTGGGTGAAATATATCTCATCTTTGATTTTGTACCTTAGTAAGGTACATATAACTGTATATAACAAATAACTGTAAATGACCTCAAGAGCAATGGAGAGGAATCACACAAGTACATTCCTGAGACTGGTCATATCCTCCAGACTGATGATATCATCAGGTTTTAAGCAATCGATGACAGAATATGCTTTTTCTGAAGTTTGCCTTTTGTTAATGAGCTAAACAAACAAACAAATAATCAAACAAACAGACAAATAAATAAATAAATGGACCAGATGTCATGTTCTATTTTAAGAAACAACAATTCACAAAATGTAATGTTCAAAACAAACGAATAACTGTGTAATATTTGGCAAAATGTTTTAATTTGGGAAAAGCAGATATTCTAGTTTTGTTTCTGCACAACCATCCTCACACTTACAACATCCAGCCTAAACTCCAGATAACTCCAGCTAGCCATGTTAAAATCAGGTGAGTTAATACTACTTGAAACATTAATGTTGTCTAAAGTTATTTAAAAAACTATTTAACCCATAGAACTAAGAGAGCATTAGTAAAATCTAATTTTAACAAATACAAATGGTGTAAAACTGTCTAAAACCGATGTTTGCTCCCCTACACGCTCGCCATTCACTGCTTTTTCTCGGCCGCCAAAACTCAGCCTCTCTCTGGGCCCCCCCTCCATCTGTGGGTTTTCCCCACCCACTTGTGGGCAGAAACTATCCTGAAAGCTCTTAGAAACTATCCTGAAAGACCTTGTGTTTTTTTCTGTTTGTTTCTAAGACCTAAAATAAAAGAATTGTAGACATTTTTGTTCTTTATGGGTGTTTTTACACCTTGTGCGTCAACACAAACTGGGGGAACTTCCACATAAGTTGCTGTTTTATGGTATGATAACAATTTATCTTTTGTTGTGCTTCAGGCATGGATCACATTCTAGGATTATGCAGCTTGTGTTCTAAGGGTTAACGATGTTGAACTGAGTTGCATCGTTGTGGTTCCCATACTTACAAGGCTTCATCACTGAACATGAGGTAATTCAGTTGCTAAGTTACAGCTCTGTTGTGGAATTTAATTTTAGTTCCACACGTGTAGAAGAGAGGGCACACGGTACCTTGGCAACGTTTTGGTCAACTGACCATTAGAGCATCCAAAAGTTATGCATGTAATGTGATTATATTCACTCAGATTATGTAGCTTTTATCATAATCTGCCGAGTGCCACTCCGATAAAATGTCTAGCACCCCAACCCAAGCAGAACAGTTCTGGGTAAATGGCATCAGAGCAAAAGGTAATGTAAGAGGAGGTCAACCTTAAGACAACCTCTTTCCAGAGGTGTCAAACAACGTAGTGAAGCTTTCCTGCCGTTCCTAGGTTTATCCATTAACTCCCTTAGGTACATGAGTCAGTAGATGGAAAACTAACAGATGGTTTAACATTTCCACAAACATTATCAGGAAAGATTTTTGATTAGATAAGCATTCTTTCAAAATGAGCGATGGTAACAGATTCAATAATAGTTTTTAGCTTATTTGGTGTCCCCGTGAAGCATTTAGACAGCATTTAGACAGTTGTTCTGGACTGAGTTACATACTGACCTCCTGCAGGTTCTCTCCATCTTGGCCTATACCTGACTGACCAGAAAACAACAGATGCTCTCATTATTCAATGGAAGATACAGCAAAATATTCTAGGACGTTTTCCATTTTCCAGACAAATGTAGGATATTTGATTAGATTTCCCAGATTTTATACCAAGCCATATCAGATATCTCTCCTGTCTTGTTGACAGCATAATGCTTAGTGCTGAAAATAGGTCAGACTGACGCTGCAAATAAGCTACAGCCTGACAAGCCATATTACTGGCACAACATTCAATCCTCTACACTTATTCATCTTTCATCACATTACTTTTCAGGTCCAAAGTCCTTTTCTGGAAACCAGGGAGGAAATAAAACACAAATATGGTGATAATGTAGTCAATAAGACATTAAAGGAGTCATGGCCTATATTGCTGTATTTTATTATTTCCTTCAAGGTCTACTTATGAAATTTGTGTGAGTTCATGCATCAAAAACACTTTCCAACCACTCTGTATCCTGTATGAACATGTAGGAATATTTAGCTCTGACTCTTTTCTGATTTGCTGCCCCGTATTGTGTTGTGATCAAAATGCCTGTTCAATAGTAATTCTCAGGATATATGTAAATTCGTTATAAATTAGAAAAATATGATTAGAAATCATGTTTTAGACAGTTTACTGCTTATTGTCCACATATGGACAGCATGAACTGAAGAATGCTGAAGCTTTAATCGCGTTCATATACTTCTATAAATTTAGTTTCTAAAAGGAATTCAGGTCTCCTCTTGATATGGGCCCTTTTTTGAGTGAAGGTCAGGTCCAAAATGTAGTGCTTTTTATACCACGTTAAATATTGTCCTAGGTGTGCAAACCCCTCCACTAGATGCCTGAGTATGCCTGTTTAACCCATATACCAAACACCAGTGTTCTTATGCTTTTGCTGCTTTTGGAGACTCTTGCATTTTGAAAAGGAAAAGGGTCTTTAAAAGATCTCCCTCATACACATTCACACAGAAACAGACTAGAATACTTCCTGCAGAAGAAAAAAAAAAAAAATACTGTCGATGGACCACCTGGCTGTTTCAGCAGAGTCAGAGGAAAAACTGAAGAGCTTCATATTTTCATCAATAAGCTCTTCTGTCTTTTAGTACGAGTCATGAGAAAAGTGCCTATTAGAACTATTATCAAGGCTTGGTGTGGGTCCAGCTTCCTGCTGTGCTGAAGAAAAGCTGCCCTGAACACTGGTCTCGTTTCATTTCTCCTCAGTGTGTTCTGACCTCAGCAGACGTGATTACACAGCAGCTGTGACTGATAAAATGTACTATAACCCCCCCCACCCCCAATAATTACACAATTGGGTTCATATATTGATGGTGCCGTGGCCGATTCCCTTCCATACCTTGAACCGTTTCTGTTATGACTGAATAAACTTCTGCGGAGTTGGCCTGTTCTGAGAGGGCTCTGCAAAACGTCCTCTGAACTGAATTAGACGATAGCAATGCAACTAGACATTTTTAGGTGATGTCACACACATTCCACTAAAGTACCCTTTGACAAAGTCATTTTTAATCAACATTAGGGAACACTCAAGGATTTAAAAAATATGCTCCAGCATTGTTCAATGGAATCTGTATCTGCCTCATCTGTCGCAAATAATTGGATACAATCACTTCAACACGTTTCCCTATAATAAGTAAAAAAAAAAAGTCTGCACTTAGAAGCCTTTGGTAAGGTGCTGGGCCATACAGTATAGACACAGCAGACAGAGACAAGGTTAAACAATGCTGGAATTCCTTTAACAGGTCTTCCAGTGTTGCTCAAGCCAACCCTCTTCGCTGCAACTCCATCTTGTGGTGAAGGTGGGAGATGTAGCTTGTGTCTGGGTCGAGCCTCAATAAGGCCCTCAGAGAGGTCACACTGAGCCCTGCACGCAAAGCTTGAGAGCAGGAGCCAAAATACATTTTTAAACAGTCATTCCTCGCCTCAGAGCAGCTCCCTGGCTCCTCACATTGAAGATTGTCCCCACTTCACCTGCAGCTGTAGGACCCAAATACAGACAGAGAGAGACAGAGGAGATCAATAATAGAGACATAACTAATGCAGCTGATTCTCTCCTGTGAGATAGAGGAGGGATCTGGTGCGTCTTTCATATTTCTTGGTGCATACTGATATTCAACTT
>JBBIGA010000146.1:15704577-15721844 GCA_037576975.1 Alestes dentex
TTAAATTCCTACACAAGCACCTCATTCTGCTTTATGAGGTACTGATTAGTGATCACCTGAATCACATCTTATTTAACGAGGAAAAGTATTAAAAAACACCGCTGTAATGAACACTCTCCTCTCGCAATGTGACCAGTTGGATGGCAAAACAATACTACAAATACATCAAAGGTCATTATTGCCGTTTTGTTTAAGAGTGAAGGAGAGATTTGCTTTATTTGAATTATTCAAGTTCTGTGATCACTGCATCATTTCTCTTATTTTGCTTTTAGGCACAATATACTTATTTGGAAATTAGGAGGACATATTGTCAGCCGTTCTAAAAAAAACAAAGGCAAAGCTGTTCAGTTCAATACTTGCACTTATAAAAGATAAAACCTGAGAAACTGAACATTTTTGTTGTGGTCTCTGATTTTTTTTCTGAAGCTGACAGCATGAATTCGAATTTGATGCTTTGAGCTCCAGTAGACCCATAAAATATGGAAACAGTCAATAGCAAAAGTGTTTCTCTCCAGTCCTGGAGGGTTGATGTCCAGCGCAGTTTGTTATTTCCCCCACTCAATGAACAGATGATTTGAATCAGGTGTGTTTGAGCAGGGAAATCAGCAAACTGCACAGGACACTGGTCCTCCAGGACCAGAGCTGAACACTCTTGATAAGAAAAAGATGGGGGTTTGGCCTATTTTCAATGTACGGGGACACTGCATCGGTGAAAATTTGCACTGTTTAACAGTGGTCTGCTATGGTAGCATGATGATAACTTGCACTCATACGTGTAGGCCTACACTATAGCTCACGGCCATGTCAAAAGCTAGATTCGGTGGTCATTTAACCATTTCTGTGTGGATTTGTTTTAGGATTTGTGGATTTGTTTTTCTTCAGGTTTTTTGGCAGAGGTGTGAGATTTTCATATAAAATCTCCTTTTATTTATCTCATGATGCCCTATGTTCTAACATGGCTCCCAGGGCCTTTGTAGGAAAAATGGTCCTTCATCATGAGTGTGGGGATTAAGTTTTTTTCTGTATAACTGTCCTTCTTTTAAAAGCCAAAGCCACCTTGAGTGATTGTTGCTAATTTTGTCTTATCTGACCAGATAACCCAGTTTCAGGCTCTGAACTCTAGAGATTTATGTTTGTAATGAGATCTAACAGAAAGCTTTCTTCCCCAAGTGAAACAGGAAGTCATGGCTGCTTAAGAGTTCCTAAATGATCCTTTTTTAAAAAAGTGAAACATGAAGGAGAACATGCTTCAGTTACATTTGTTCTTATAATTTTCCAAGGGTGTCAATAATTAGGAAGCATGTTTTTGTAAAACAGGGATTTTTTGTTTTCTTAAACTAAAATTGATCTCAAATAGAGTTTATATGTCCTCAGATTCTCAGTGAGAATTTTTCATTTTTCAACTTGGTTAATTAAACCATCTTCACCAGGTTTGGCATTTCATTTCATTTCTTTTCTTTTTTTTTTTAAAGGTATTCCAGCACAATTAAAATAAAATAATACACAGCTGCTATTACTCTAACTACTTAACCATGGTTAGCAATCTCACTAACTATGAAAGGTCATTAAATTCTGTCTTGAAGGAGTGATGGTGCTTCCAGGTAATGTTTAATTCTTATTGTTTTGTCTCTCTTGATATAATTGGTGTTACAAGGTAATACACACTGCAAATGCCTCATGGTCTGACAATAAACTCATCTAAATATTTACCCTGATAACATTCCTCATTATCACTCCAAGGGAATAAGACTCATTTATAACCGCTGCCTCAGTTATTGATTTTTCAAGGGGCAAAGGTTGAGGACACTTTTTCAACAAGTCTCTGACACAATCTGGGCAGCCGAGAGAGTTTCCATTCGAGAGGAAGAGTGACTAGAGCCGAGCCTCAGAGAGCACTGCTGGCCAAGCATCATTTCCTTCAAATGAGAGCAGCACGAGGAGGGAGAATTCACTTTTATTAACCTATTCAGCAATGAACCATGGAGGAATATAGTTCAAGATAACCTGTCCTTATTTCCTGAGTTTCCTCCTGTGGACATCACCTGCACCTGACAGGAAAGGGCAATGTAATGGTACAATCATTTTGATCATTATCACTCTGCATCACACCAATAAGGACTATGAGTGATTGAAAATCCATACACTCTTACCAGTTTCACTGACCTAGAAGTAGTGTTTGCATCTGGAACGATGCCTTTACAGAAAACAATAATGTCCATTACTAAAGACTTGCTCCAGAGTACCTTGACATCTTAAGACTGGCCCCAACATATTTCTCGAACTTGTCTCAACTAACTGCTTTTCTTTTCCTCTCCAGTGACACTGTACAGGGGTAAGGTCCCGAATATTCTGTGTCTAGCCAGAGAAGCATGCAGAAACATTCCTCAATCAGGCCCATAATCTGTCTCAACCAAACATTACGACACTACATGACAGCTGCAGAAAATACAGAGAGCATGGCGGAACAGATTGAATAGCAGGTTCGATTTCAAAAGGGACCACTGGAATTGTACATTGTGCATTATGAATGACCCACTGATTTGCTATTCTTCCTTCTTCCTTGTTTATATGAGTGTTTATCTGGAGAAAACAGTGCTATTTATTATTGAAGTGTACAACATACTCCTGAGACCTGGCCCATCCATTTACATCCTTTATAATGGACATTTTGTTCACCTGTATCTTCCTTAAGTATTCTGTAGAGGACATCTTGGGCTTTCCAGTGATGTGTCATGTGGATCGGCTTACATGCTCGAAACAAGGACTGCAAGGTGCACCAAATGCAAAATGTTCCTCTACGTAACCAAAAAGAAAACATGCTTCCAGGACTATCTCACCTAAAATATTCAGAGGATGTTCTATGACTTATAATTCACTGTTATAGTTCTATTTTTACACGGAAATCGTCCTGTTGTCCTCTACAGTGGACAATGCTGGGAAATTAAAATAAAAAATATATTCAAAGAAATTTCAATTGTAAGGTGTTTTTTTTAGGCCCAAATAGATAGAACATCACACAAAAAATAAATTGTAAGACACTTTTTTTCTTTGGTTCTCAGGAGGCTATTACAGAATACAATGCATCTCTTTTACTTTTTCTGTTATTGGTCGACCAACATGTGTCCTAGGATATGTCTATCCATACACAGAACATGTCGTGTCAGGTGATTTGGGGAAAACACTGTTTGTGTTTTTCTGACCAATAGTGCAACTGGAATTTAAATTAGGTTAATTAGGATTATTTAGGCCTGCTATTTTGGCCCACAAGTTAAGAAACCTTTTCTAAACATTAAACCAAGTATGCCAGACTCTGAGCTTTGGTTGTGGTGACCAATACTCAGGTTACCTTGTCCTGAGTGGTCTTCTTCCTATTTCAACTTTAGACTTGTTGTTGACAATATAGGCTATAATTATCCCAGAAATGAAAAATAATGTATGCAATATATCTATTATACATCAATAAAGAATCCTCATATTTCTTTCTATCTATCTATCTATCTATCTATCTATCTATCTATCTATCTATCTATCTATCCATTTATTTATTTATCTTTTATTCACATATTTGTAACGATGATGACGAATACAAATTTTCCAAATTACAGTAAAACAGTGCATACAGTAAAAACATCAGCAAAAAAATGATGTGCTGGTGTGGTGTGAGGTCTATGAGTATGGCTGGTACTGAAACCTATTAAAGGTTAGTTGGAGTGGGCTGCAGTATGCCAGTGAGACCCCCTGCTGCCCACTGCTTACAGACTGAAGGCTGGGCCCCCATGTGTGTGACGGTAGCTGATAGAAGGCGACAGAGAGAAAGCCTGACTCTATTCACATCCAGTCTGGGCATTAGCATACCTCAAACAGCGTGGCCAAACGTCCTGACCACCTGTAGCTGCGCTGAATCACAGCACTCCAAAAAAGCTCTTCTCTCTCCACATGCTTTACTTCCTAGTAAATGGAACCCTGAAAAGCAAAGGAAGAATAAGTGTGTGTATGTGTGGTTGTATGCATGTGGGTGTGTGTGTGTAAGAGCAATGGGCTAAGCACACTCCTAACACACACACACACACACACACACACACACACACAGAGGCCGGGCGGTATGACTGCTTGTAGGAGTGTCCGAACTGGGGGGGTTGCCAGTGTAGCCCAGGGTGCCGCCCACTGTGCAGTAGTTGGTTGTGGTTAGGGGGGGGCGGGACTTACTGAGGACAGGAGAAGCCTGTGGGAGGTGGAGTGGACTTGCAGCTTTGCAAGGGGGCTGTCGGCTGGTAAGGCCAGCAATCCACTCCTTCATATATTCTAAGTGCACCTCAGTCAGACCAGAAAAGAGCACAGCAGTTACAGCTTCAAAAGCCACCTGAAGCACTGAAGGTCAGGAGCCTCCTAAAGTGGAAGATTAACAGGACAATACTGAAACAAGAAGCAGAGGGGAGCATACTTCAAGACATTTAACAAAATTCCACTGCTTTTCTATCACCTATTCCTATTCCCATTGAGTGCCAAGAAGAAAAGGATTACTTTTTTTTTGTTTTCTGCAACTCACCCCCTGCTCTTCTGACTTACAGCAGAATTTCAGGAGCATGGCTGGACAGAAGAAGCATGCTTATGTGGCCAGGCTGCTCACACTGGCATTAGGACTTTTCTTCATCGTCTTAGGTGCCTCAGCAGAA
This sequence comes from Alestes dentex, assembly GCA_037576975.1. Taxonomy (NCBI): domain Eukaryota; kingdom Metazoa; phylum Chordata; class Actinopteri; order Characiformes; family Alestidae; genus Alestes; species Alestes dentex. The sequence continues at coordinate 15,709,251 of JBBIGA010000146.1, forward strand.
GAGTATGACTATTACAGCTGGCAGTCTGACAACTTCCAAAATGGGCGCTTCTACGCCAAGCAGCCTCAGTGTGTGGACATCCCGGCCGACCTGCGCCTCTGCTACACAGTGGGCTACAAAAAGATGCGGCTGCCCAACCTGCTGGACCATGAAACCATGCCTGAGGTGATGCAGCAGGCGGGCAGCTGGGTGCCCCTGCTGGCCAAGCGCTGCCATGCTGACACACAGGTGTTCCTGTGTTCTCTGTTTGCTCCGGTCTGCCTGGACCGGCCTATCTACCCCTGCCGCTCTCTGTGTGAGGCCGTCAGGGACAGCTGTGCTCCTGTCATGGAGACCTACGGTTTCCCCTGGCCAGAGATGCTCCAGTGCGAAAAGTTTCCCATCGATAACGACCTCTGCATCCCCATGCAGTTCTCTGGGAATCATGCCACTCAGGCCCCAGGTAGGACTCTAATGAACCTAGAAGTCATTAGCTTTGAGGTCAGCATAGAATGCTGTCAGTAACATCAAAACTGATCAAGTCAAAAATGATTATTGGTTACATAAATGTTGAATAACTTTGTAATTTGGCACTGTCCAGTAGTTACTGAGTAATAAGCATCAGAATGTGGAAATTCGAAGAGGCTTGATGGGCTAAGCAACAATTTATCTAAAATAAAAAAAAATATTTAGCAAAAAATAAATTTCTAGTAAAGGATAAATAGGCCAAAACCGAATTATAGGGGTCAATTCAAAACTCCATTACAATCGCAATGGTTAGGATAGCCCTCTAAAATGATTTAGAGACAAAAATATGGATAATACACCATATTTCTATACTGAGCAACTGTTCATAATATAATTGCAAAGTTACTTTACAAGATGATTACAATGGCCACTAATCAGCATTTTTTTTTTGTAACTTACTATAGGAATTTATTCAAAGTAACTATCAAACTTTCCCATAAGCAGCATGTGAAAATGCCATCAGTATTTCTACTATTAAAAACAAAAACCAGCATTTAGCATTTTTTATGTTCAGAGTAATGTTGTGTCAGTAAAATAATTGGTCGTATTTGCTTTAATGGCCTAAAAAAGTCAAAGAAATGCTCTTTTTTATACCTTATCTTTGTGGACCGTGAGTGTCTCAAGAAAGTGGAGTGAGGGAATTCACTGTACACCTCAAAAGACAATAAGTACTTTGAGCTTTTCCTATCTGAAAGCAAAATCTCATTTGGAATGTGAAGGGGCAATTCCTGTTGTGTCTGGCCTTTCTCTTCTTTTGTTTAATCAGGCAGTTAGGTAGCCAATTAGCCAGCGAGCCAGTTACTGCAGATCACTAATTAGTCTGGATGATCGTACATTAGTTAGCGTGATTGAAGCCTGAGGTTGGATGAATGGAGATAGGAGCTGAAAGAAGAAGAAAAAGAGAAGAGAAATGGGGCGGGAGTACACAGCCATGGGACGTTTTATTTTATTATATGATGAAAGTGTGCTTTTCTTGGGTTGATATTCGACTAATGTGCCGACACGACAAAGACAATGAAGAGTAATGAAAGACATGCACGGTGCATTCTTTTCTTTTACTGTGAGTGAAGTACTCCTTTTCTTTTAAGAGCTGCATTATGATAAGTATTCACTATACTGAATGCTAAACAAGGAGACACTCCAGTAAAACAAAGCTAGCTCTGTTCCGTGTCCACAAACTGAAAGAAAGGGGTACAAACGGAAAACATTTCTGTTACAATACTGAAGAATTTTGTTCTTTGCTGTCCTTTTAGTTCCATTGATCTAAATGACTGACTATAACAAAATACTAACACTTACAGGTCGATCGGTGCAGAGTGAGCTCAAGCAAAGTCTGCTGGGTTTTTCATTTAACTCTTGAAAGATTTATTGTGTAACAAAATTACTTCACTAAGGAGTGGTTATTATTCACAAATCTGGGCAAAGCAGTTCATACGTATGAGTTTGCATTGGCTGACAAAAGGGAAGAGCATGTTACACTTTTCCCGGAGGAAAACGTCAGTTTAACTGACTTCATGCTGTAACACATAGATCATACTGACAGAGATAAAAAGTCATGAAATACATTTGTGTTTCATGAAACTCTTCTCAAGCAGTTTGGTTTCTGCTGCAATGGTAATTTTGCTCAAATGTTTTGCTCAAAAGATACTGACCACTTAACCATAACCATTCTCTCCTAGCTAACTCCATGCTATAAGGCCTGGCTCACACTGTAGCTATCCTGCAATTACATGATATTTCACAGTTTGAGTGTTGGTGTGGAAACTAACAGAACAGAGTAAAATTTACTTTCCACCTCGCAGCTGGAGAGCAGCCAAATGCTCGCATCAATGTCTGTTTTGGTAAGAGTGTACGATGATCTGAAACAGCAGTCTGCAGATAGCATGGCAACACAAACACACTTGACATGGGCCGGCCTGGACCGTTACCAGCAGGCTGGAGAGGAGCACAGCCGCCTCAGGAAAGCACAGGAATTTTTTTTTTCTTCTCTGTGGTCTAAGGTGAGGTCCAGGGAGGCCAGTTCACAGCCAGGATTCGTGCTCCCGAGTTGGTATCTAGAGACCGTCATGGCCAAATGATGGATACATGCTGGTAAATGGCATTTGTACAGTGGAGGAGCAAAGTGAGGAACTTTCTTCAGGCATTAATTACTCTAACAGAAGAGCATTTTTCAAAAGTGAGGCAGGAGACTTGTTCTCTCAAATCTAAAGCCAAACTGACTGACTAACAAAAGTGACCCACCGTTAAAGCACTGAGTCATCAATTTATCACTGGTTGAATAACTCGTTTTTTTCTTTCTTTCTTTTTTCAGCAGCGGTAGCAGGGGGGAGTTATTGAAGAATGCGTATTGTCACTGTCGGAACAAAACCTTGTAGCTACATTTTTTGTCTTTTTTTTCTTTCCTTTTTTTTTTTACGTATAATGAAAGCAACAGCTGCCCTTTATGTAAAAATTTCATGGTGAAAGAGTCAATAGAAATGGTCCAAAAATATTTAAATAATTTACTTAATAAAACATTTTTTACATTGACTTCAAGAATGCTTTGTCCTTCGACTGTAAAACTACTTTTCTGAAGGTATGAAAGCATTGTTCCGACAGCGATGATATGTAATATGTAAGCACTGTTAAAAGTAAAGGATCAACAGTTCTTGATTTCAATGCGTAGCGGCAGAGAAATGCTTCACACTCACACATCTCCTATACAAAAATATTTTTAAAAAGAACCATCCATTGAAAGGTCGCTGGAAACCAAAGTGATTATTTTATGGTATCATTTCAAACACTCCTTTTTGCCATCTTCAGGATTAAACTGCAAGAACTATCATGTCCAAACAACAGCCAAATAACATGTAGACCATGTGGTTGTGCCTGTTATTACTTTCAGTAGCTGTCCTGTATTGTAGTGCACTCAGCTCATTCTTTTGGTTGGTGCAAGCCACAAGCACTCTGAGCCAACATCAGAACAGACTACGGAGAACACTCTCTATCTTTCTTGTAGAGAACATGCATTCTGTTATTTATAGGTTAACAGTGAATGCAGAAGTGCTGTGTTTTTAGGACCCCTAGGGGGTCGCTCAAGGGGAGATATTTAAACCAGCCTCTGTCTATACACCATGCACATTTAAACAGATGTGTTGGGATTTGTGACATAAATTACACGCTGTATTTCATTCTGAGCATGGTAATGTTTTATGTCATATGTGTTACTGCTCATGACTTCAAGGGTCCAAATGAGCTATAAAATTATGACCTCTGAGCAGTCTAAATGGAATGCTTTCCTATAGAAAAAAAACCTTCATACTGGAGAACGCTGATGATAAGTCTTAAGTGAAGACCTTTGGCTTCAGTTTGACAGCAGAAAGCAAGCCAACAAACCACATTCTGCCCCAACGACACACTCAATGACAGTCTTCAAATTAGACTTCATTCCTCAAACCCCTCCAAAACATCCTAATGGCTTACTGCACAGCAGCCTTCAGGAAATGTCCCAGTAAACTGCGGGCAGCCTGCAGTCTTCAGTTAGGGCCTCTCAGACACTACAGGCAAATAAGACATGTTTGCATATACTTAAAAACAAAAGCTAGCTTTTGGAGGACATTATGTGTAAAATGTAAACTCACTTTCACTTTTACTGCTTAATATAAAAAGAAATTTACACTGTTCCTATATGCTCAGGTTATTTTAATGCAAAATAAATCTAGCAATACTTAAACAATTTTAGACCATTTTAAATTTCCTGGAAATCCTAAAAGCTGAGAGTTTTTGTTCAGAGTGTAGAGAAAAAGCTGATTATGGGAAAAACAGGGCCTTGAAGCAACATTACACAATTATAACTCAGAAAACACACATCAATTGTGTAAATGCTTTCATTCGTACAAAAGAATTAAACATATTTGGACAACCTTATCTGCGATACATGATGTTGCATGATTGCGCCATGTTTCGGTGGAGCTAAACCCTTGTTAAAGTTGCTGAATTTAGGAAAATACAGTAAAGCGTGAATTGATATGAATTAATTGAGCAAGCTGAAATAGATTTATTGTACAATTATATACATCTCACCTTAACACTAAATGCCCACGATCGAATCCAGACAGTCTCAAAACTCCTGAGTAATACTGTGATTATGACGGACATAGTCAGTTATTCAGTTGCTGCCAAGTATCTATATCTACCAAAAATAAAACGCACATAAAAATTACACAACCATTAGGAAGGATTCAACAAAACCCTTCACTGATTCAGCTGTAAATAACTTGTCAGTCTGCTAATGTGTGTCAATCAGAAAATCCCCAGCACACACAGAAACTCGGTTTACAGAATTCCCAAAGCCTGCTCTTCAGACACATACTTTGGCTTTGCTTCAAGAAGGCAGCCTGCCAGTAAACCACCCTGCAAAAGTGAATAAATTACTCTGCAGTTCAAATAAGACGTTACAGCTTCAAGAGTGTGACTCTCAGTCCGAGCTGGAGGTTGGTGCCATGAGTTCTCTTTGCTCAAAAAGAGTGTTGGCGGCAGAAAATTGCATCGCTGACCCACTGGCTAGCAGCGCTCACAGGGAAAGTATGAGAATTTGTGCTCTGGCATGAAATATCATCGAGCACAGAGGGGTACAATTCCCCACACCCCAAGCACTGACGCTGAACTTTGACCCTCCTCATTATCTTCCACTGTGGTTACACTTGTGACTGGGGTGATAAACCCTGACCCTCGCTTTATAACCTGAAAGGGGGAATCAGACGGGGAGCCGTGTAACTGCCTGCCACCAGGTGTTTCTGTTGTCTTAGCTGGAGCAAAGGGCTGCAGACGTTGTGGGAGCATACTTCATTCACAAGTAGAGCTGTGTGAAAAAAGAGCTAGGCTCCACAGCACTTTCCAAGGAACCCTGTGCATCTCGCGAACCAAACTTTATGAGTGATCATGGTTTGATTGGTCCCAACAGGCCCAAGGGCTGCATGTTGTGTTGTGCTGAATTTACCAGTTATACGTACATATACGTGCCTCTCAAGACTACAAGAAACAAATCTCATTTTTCTACCATGACCTGACTCCTCATGAGCCCAAACATATTTTGGTCAACCTTTGTTAAAGCCCATTAAACCACAGGACTGTGCTGACAACTTCTGGCTATAGTACACCAAGTAGGCCAGTGCCTCTTTGCATTAGCTCAACTTGAGCTGTTAGACTCTGGCATGCCTGTACAGTGCAACATTATGGATTTGGCAGATCACCACTTTCACACCAACGGCCTGGAACAAAGTACAACTTTTTTGTAGAAAGCCTTCATCAAAGTGTTTATGGCTGCACTGGGTTGTCAGGATCTGCTTGTCTTTGTGGGATAAGCAGAAGTTAGTACATGACTTTTCCTTCACACAGAGGAAATCAAATTTCCAGTTGCCAGAAGTGGTCGCACTCATTATTCTGAAAGCTATGGATTAAGCACCATTAGCACTGGCCTTTAGCCTCTGTGTGAGAGCAGCAGAGTGGTGCGCCCTGCATGCCTCCTCTGCTCTTGGCACACATTAGATTCCATTAGAATGTGTGCATATACTAGGAAAACTGTGAAAACACAACAGGCTGGAAGTCACAATAGCCAGTAAAGCTAGTAAATATATTACACTACAAATATGGTTTAAAAGGAACCTGTGCAAAGGCAATAGGTCTTCAGTCATCAGGGATCTTGTGAAGAAAGCACATTGTATTTTTCAAACAGGAGTCTGTACGATGGCCCCACCAGCCAAGAAATGTTCTTCGTCAACATATAACTTGTCACTAACCAGCTAAATTCAGAAAAGGGCACTTTTCCCCCCAGGAGATTTTTGCCATACATGTTCACCTAAAATATACAGATATTTACATTCAAACATTTTCATCACCATAATTGCAATGCAAACATTGCAGCAGAGTCCTGGTTGCCATATCCTCCCAGCAGAAAATGGCATCTGACAAGATGGAATTTACAAAGTGCTTACAAAGTGTTTAGTGCTTCAGTGAGCAATGCTGCAGGCCTGTGTCTCTCCCCAGCTGTCATACAAGACCCAGCATTGTGTCAGTCCTGCACTGAGACTGAACTGAAGACTGTGGATTATTAAAATCATAAATGTGCTAAACTAAACAGAGCTAGCAAAGGAAAACAAATAGTAAAATAATCAGTTTTTCCTTCTTGTTGTTGTTTTTTGTTGTCTTCTGGCAGTTTCCAAAGCATGCCCACCCTGTGACAATGAACTGAAGGCCGACACTGTAATGGAACACTTCTGTGCCAGTGACTTTGGTAAGTAAAATCCTGCATGCACACACACACACACACACACACACACACACACTCACACACACACACACATATGCAGGAAAATCAAGCTTGGCTGATGGTAGGACAGTGATTAGATACTAGTGGGAAAGGCACAGAGCAGTGGAATGCTGTGTTGATAGCACAGGCTAGGAAAATGACAAGAGTTCCTTGCCTGCTTAGCTATTTTCTCTAAAGTGATGAAATAAGCCATGTGATCTGGCAGCAGTCAAGGGGACTAGTGAACTTTGTTATGTGGGAAAGTGACCGCTTTAGAGCTGTCATAGCTTTAGTGGAAGAATAGTGTTGTCGGATATCAGATATCAGATATGAGCGGCAGCACAAGAATGACCATGAAAGTCTGAAAAGGATGTTCATGATGAATTTTACATTGAATCAGTAAAATAAAATGTATGTTACACATTCTGAGTCAACCAACCAATCAACCAATCAATCAACCAACCAACCAGTCAGTAAGTCCGTCCATCAGCCAGTCGGTGAATGAATTAATCAATTAATCAATCACTCAGTCCTCAGGTATGCTGGTTATCTTAAAAATGACTTTAAAGTATGGAACCTTCAGCCTCTGGCATGCCTCATACTGACTTATCAGAGGTGGATCTCTTGGAGCTTGTATCACCAGCACTGAAAGCCATCAGCATGGCCCGCTCTAAAGAGACCAGAACATTATAAAATAAAGCGGCTTCATTCATCCCTCGGTTGTCTTTGGCTGTGAAGTGTGTTTCTCTTGGATGCAGACATCCCCTTTGTATGTAGCCACTTTTAAGTATGACAAATTACCCTCGCCAGCGTGTTGAGAGGGAGGACTGAGTGTTCTTGGAGAAATTAGGAGCGAGTGCAATCTTGTTTAAGAAATATTTGCCACTGCCCACCACCCAACATTACAGCTGTTTCTGACCCCTCCAATCAACTATATTTCAAAAGAAACTTATAACACTTTGCTAAGTCTTTCCTCCTATACAGCATAATTTCATTTTCCTCCAAGTTCCATTCTGATACATTCATTGGTTGCCTGTACAAAACAGTTTTGTGTTTCGTGGTAAACTTTATGGTCTATTTGACTCACTTGGATATGGTGGAAATTTTAATTTCTTTAGTTTTGCTTCCAGCTACCATGAGGCAATAACATTAAATGCTTCAGTGCTTCTTTGGTCACTATACAGTCAGCATACCTACCACTTGATTTAGAGTTGTCCCATATTTAAGCAATATGAAGGCCATGAGAAGAGAGAACTCACTGCCTTGTGGATTAACCTGCCATTAATCAATATTAATGCATTCACATTTTTACATCTACACTCATACTTTTAGTTCTACAGTCATTCTGAGTGAGAGCAGCTGTCTCTCTTGAGCTAGAAAAGGCAGTGATGTTGACATTTAATGAGGATGATAGGTAGTTACAGAGGCAGAAAAAACAAACAGGCGCTCATACAACTAACGAGAAATGTAAAGTAATATAAATTTCTTATTTGTGGCATTCTCAATATTATATTCTAAAGATTCTCTTGCAAGGATGGAACAGAATGTTAGTCACCATGTATGACTAAGATTCTAAATGTTGCCGAATGCATGGCCAAAAACGCCCCTGAGTGCTTTCATGGCCAATTATTGCCTACAATATGGACAATTTTAAAATGTGGTTGAGAAAGCTGTTACAGATTCATACTCAAGTCCAACTTAAAGCCACAGTAACCTAGATGTAGTGGGAAGGGGGTGACACTTGGTTAATATATTTCCCTACCCACTGCTGATGACATAGCCGAAGAATTAGAAGATGTTTAAAGGTGGGCAAAAGTCATTTTACTTGATGGACTAATACTTAAACAATGTGATAAATCTCGTAGACAGACATGTGATTTTGTTATTCATTAGTGTGTTGACTGGGCTTCAGATTCAGATTTACAGACCTAAAGCTAAACAACATGTTGTAGACAGCACATAGTAACTGACTTAATAATGCAAAGCACAGTTACATGCAAGAGCATAAGACAAATGTTATTTTAATTAAAGCATTCATCTGTGGCTTGGAGCAGACAGGCTTTAGAGCTGAACAGATTCCAGAGATGATCACAGCAGTATGTGCTGTACAGAGGTACAGCTGTCTGATTGCCAATAATGACTTCAGTATAAATATACATAGGTTCATGTACTGCATTAGTCATTTGCTCACCCTCACTGGTTTCCCATTTGTTTTCTGAGTGCTTTAATGTGCTGTCCAAAATGAATTTCTTTTTAATAGTTTTATTGGCTGAGGACCACCGGAAAAAATGGGAGCGCAGTCAAGATACTGTTCTTGATGTTCTTTCTGTCTTTGTTTGTTTTTCGAGTCTAAAACAAATCCAAAACTGTGTCTTCAAACAGGCACATCATCAACTAAATGCCGACTGATGCGCAGAGATTTGCAGAGATAGGCCTACTGCTAAAACTCCGTTTTTAGATTAATGGACAGTAAGACAACAAGCTTTTAAGGAATTGCAAGGAACGTTATTCACAAATGGCAGTTTAAGCATCAGCTACCCATATTTATATTGCTAAGAAGCTTGTAGGTCCCCTTTTTTTCACTTCTTTAATGTAAGCACTTTCACTACATTCACTTAAAGCCCCTTTAAGTGAATATTGCACAGTCTGAGGTTTGAGGCCTGTTTTTTCTCAGGGTGAATACCTCTCCATACCTGCATTCATCTGCCCATCAGACCTACCGTCTGTAATTTAGACCAGTTCTTGTTTATGAAGTGGGTTCAGCTTGTCATCACAATGTTGACCAGGCAAGCTTAAACTCACCAAGCATTATGGCTTATGGGCGAGCACAAAAATCAGATGTCAAATCTGTGTACAGTTACTCTGCATTAAGGATTAAGGATTGTTAGCTCATTCACAATGTACTGTATAAAAGGTTCTGCGATTGCCCATATATATACTTGGGAAACCTTCTTATATTTATGTGGTCACATTACTAATTCAGAAGCCATTTTTACAAGTTTGTGTGAAAATGCTGAATCCCCAGCCTGGTTAGTGTTTACCGTGAGTGGTCACTGTACCACCTAGATGGTCGCACTCTGGTCTCCACCATCTGAGAACTTCGCAGCCCACATACTGCCCATGTGGGAGTTTCAGCATGTGCTCTTTAATTGGGCTTTTTGTTAATCATGCTATTTTCTTTTCCTTTATTTGGATTCTCTTGGTCTGATGATTCTGGCCAAACATTGCTGTTTGAAATAATATTTATGCTGCTCAGAGAGAGAAGCTGGAAGCGTCTGGGCGAAGCCACTCAAACTTGCACTGACAGCCAACCTGCAGAGATAATGTATGTGTATGTATCTGTACTTTGACAAATGTATGTTTGTTAAACAAATGACAAAGGCATAATAATGATTTTAAGCATTCTGGAGCCATAATGCAACACTTTTTAATCAAACATCAACATTCATTCTGTGCATTCACACAGTTGCATTTTCACACATGAGTTAAAGTGGCAGATCTTTTAGCAAAAATCTTATAAACTCTCATTTTGCAAATTTAAGACAGCACATTTAACCTTAATTGTAAGGAAAGAAATTTACTGAGGTCAGCAAAACTTTGGCAAAGCGAAGGTCAGATTATTTTTGTATCTAATAGTCAAATATAGAGCATTTAATTGCACGATGACATGTCAAAGTGAACATTTATTATGCTCTTTATAATACATTAAAAGCCTTTACAATTTTCTTTGGCAAGCCACTCTCCATGCTGCTTCTGTGGCTAGAGGCTCCATGGCTCTGTAAAACAGCAGTGAATGAGGCGGGGATGTGCTAGGGCCACTGAGGGGTGTTTCACATCTGTCTTTGAAAACTTTCCATTCGTCTCTCCCTCCTCTCCCGGGTGACTGCAATTAGTGCCGTCCATGGTTAAATGATGCTCCTCTGGGGAGGTGTAAAGTATTCCACTGAATGGGAATGCCCAGTCTCTTCCTGTGCGCTTGTTGTGAAATGTCTTGCTGCTTGAGCTAGCACAAATGAATGGAAGAACCAGTGTGACAGAGGGAGTCCCAAAAGTGGCAGGAGGATTTCCCAATTTTTCCGGCGTGTAAAGATGAGTGACGACATATATACACACAAACGAGACCTTTTTCCATTGACATGTGGTGTTCCTTCTCGCTTCAGGAAAGTCGTCTGTTTTGAAACGATCTAATCCTTTCATCTCTTCCCTAGCACTCAAGATGAAGATAAAAGAAGTTAAGAAGGAGAAAGGCGACCGCAAGCTTATCGCAGCACAAAAGAAGAAGAAGGTTCTGAAGATGGGCATCCTGCGTAAAAAAGACCTGAAGAAGCTGACGCTCTACATTAAGAATGGAGCCAACTGCCCCTGTTCCCAACTGGACAACCTCGGGAGCAACTTCCTCATCATGGGCCGCAAGGTCGACCAGCAGTTACTGCTCATGTCTATCCACAAGTGGGACAAGAAGAGCAAGGAGCTCAAGTTTGCCATCAAATACATGAAGTCCCATCAGTGCCCAACTTACCACACTGTCTTCCAGTGACCAATGACCACAGCACCCGAGTCTGCTTCCTCGAACCCCTCCAATCCCTTTCTACAGTTAGCACATACAGTTTTTTTTTATTTGAAATCTGCCTTTGGGAATCATTCATTTGCTAGTGGTCTGATATTTCAGCAGTGTTTGTTTATATTTCTACTTTATTGCCCACTGTATATGCTGAAAGAATCTTCTTTAGAGAAACCAACTAAACTGTCTTCGTCAAAGCAACATTTCAAACTGTCCTGGGTGGAATGCCAACTTATGTCCGGTAAAAGGTTCCCCACAAAGAGTGGTGCAAAATTATCAGGAGTGATAAGAAAAAAAGTCCAAGCCATGCTGAGCCTGTTGCGTTAATGTCAGAGTGAGGGAAAGCAATCAGTCAGTAAATATTTACTTTGAAAACACAGTGCCAGCTAGCTTTCCTTGTTATATTTTATTTTGTAGATATGGGGGAAATTGTTATACCGTGTACTATGTAGATAAGATTTATGGTTCTGAAAAACCATATAGAATGCAGGGCCACCCGAGATGTGGTTCATGTCGAGGAGGGAGAGGGATGACTGATCCCTGATTGTTGGTCAGTTGGACTATGAGCAGCACCTGGACCATTTCCCTGTCCTGAGAGAACGTCTCACACCAGCCAGCCGGATGCAGACTCTGGACTGACCCAGCACTTTAGCTGGTGAGATAGCTGGCACCTTTTTATTCTTTATTTTTTCTTTAAAATATCAAACATTCTTTTTTTTTACTGAAAATATTATCAACTGCTTCAAATATACTTTCATGGTATGAAAACGAAATCTGGCAGGCATAGCATCTGGATTCACTGTTTCTGAAATAAAGGAAAAAATCATTATACTTCAACTGTCTTTAATCAGTACTAAATAAGTTGAATAAAGTGTCTTTCCTTCTCTTTCTTTCTTTCTTTCTTTCTTGCTTTCTTTCTTTCTTTCTTTCTTGCTTTCTTTCTTTCTTTCCTTTTTTTTACTTAAATGTCCTATATCCTTTCTTATGTTTCATTTCCTGAGTGACATTTGTGTGTGTTGGGTGGGAGGGGGATGATTAATTCTACATGACCATTTCCCGACTTCTCTTCGTCTCTTGGGATTAAATGTGTTGTGTTGTTGCTGTGCTTTTAAGGCTGATATATGTAAATGACCTCTCTTCTGATTGGCTACCCAGCATTCTAAACCACCTTGAAAAACAGTTCAGGATCAGTTTCCATAGACTGGAGAGTGAATGGTATGTTTGAAACATTGTTTATGTA
>JBBIGA010000146.1:15722824-15733887 GCA_037576975.1 Alestes dentex
ACACAGTGAGGAAAATTAGGTTTTCCATGACTTAGGCCTGTTCATTTTACATGCCAGACTGTCCTTGGCCATTTTTTTCTTAAAACGGTGTTACCAAAGACAAGGTTGCATTAACCCAATGAAATGTGGTAATAAAACAAAGGCTAGCAAGATAACATCTAACATGACTTAAATGAACCATAGCCTATTTTGAAACAGGCGGTTAGACTCAGAGAGCTGAATCAGCACAATTAGAAAAGGCTTGACACCCCATCTGTTTGCTCTCAGCACCAGTAGTGCCAGAACAGAAGAATGTGAAAGCTGCAGTAGCTGGATTGATAGTTGGAGTCATTCTGCAGGCTGTGATCTTAGAGATCTGACCTAATGCCCTCTAACGCAGCAGTGACTGAGGCTCTGTCTGCGGCTGGAGCAGAGGACTGTGGGTGTGAGGCTCCGTCATCAGTGGCCTGCTGGCTGGGGGAGGTCTGCCCAGCGCACAGCAGGACCCTGTGCCTCTCATTAGCCCGCTGGCCAGACTGACTCACACACACACTCCCACGCTCCCATTTAAACAGGCAGCCAGTCGACATACACTCACGCGCGCACACAGCTTACATCACACCTTGCATTCATCGCAGCCTCTAACACGCACGGCTGTCCCCAGAAATGTCATTGACATTAGACCTAGACCTTTCTGCCAAAAATGCACCGCCATCTGTACTTCCAGCTCAACAGCCACTCACTGTACACGCTTAAGTATAAAAGTTCCTGAACGGTTCTTGGCTTGGATGTGTGGTTGTAGGAAAAACCTTTAGCTGGTATAGGACCTTTACAAGATCTGGAGCTTCTTGAAACTTTTGCCCACATCACATGTGATAAAATGGTTTTTTTTTTAAATCTTTCAGTGGTTCTTAAAACTGTCCTCAGGCCTGCATTTTTCCTCTATCCCTATGTGTTGCAAGTTGGGTTGGAGCAAAACTGTATCTGGGGTCCCTAAGGACCACTGCTTTAAGGAACCAAGTCAAAAATCCAAAAAACCTCTTAGCATCTGCATATTTAAAAATGTCCCACCCCTCGAAAACATGGACGCAGCTTTTAGTTTCATTTATGTGTTCCTGCGGATTATCTATGACACACAAATGTGGTGTTGTGGGGAAATCTGCATTCATTTTGCATTTTTTTCACGTAAATCTGCTGAGAAACTTTGTGTGGTTTTGGCAATATGGGAAGAAAGTGGGTCGTATTCCAAAGGAAATGTCAATTTTCTTTTAAAGAGAGCAAAGGAGTAATACTGAAGACAGAATTAGGACATGGAAATTGTCCTTTAAAGTAGTGAATGAACAGTGCAGAGTCATCTGCTTCTGGCATTAAGGAGTCATTTGCTTTGGCCCTTGAAATAATTGTTACTAACACAACCCCTTAAAACACTGTAAATACAGCACACTCGTGGATCGAATCAAAGTTAATAATAAACACCTTAAAGGAAACGAGACACATTTACAAGACGCATCGTGTACAGAAAAGGCCAGAGACTCAAAAGATGATAAGTTCCCCAAGAAAAAAAAGAAGCAATTCAAAGGCAGAAGGAGGAGGGGAGAGATAGCGGGAAAGAGATAGCAATGGAGCCGTGAGAGAGAGTCAAAGAGAAAGACAGACAGAAAGAGCGTCCGGAGAAAAAGAGACTAGTCATGGGACTCATCAAACAGACCGTCTGTCTGTGGGCCCGGCCTCCAACCTTCATGCCTCTGTCATCACCTCCTCAAAGGTCGCTTACCATAATTAATAAGAGCCTGATGACTGCAGAAGGGCTGAACAGTGGCCTGCATTGTGCCAGATGACCGATAATATAAACAGGCCGTCACACCGGCAATCAAAAGGTAATTTAGATCCTCCGTCAGCTTCTGTGTCAGACTGATTTCCCTGGAAGGTTAATATCACTGGGAATGCAGTGCCTCGCCAAGAGCTCTCCTTGCCTTTCATTCTGTCTCTCTCTCTCCCTTTCTCTCCTTCTCTCTTCCTAATAATCACTCTGGCCTATTGGCTGGGATAGAGAATAGGGCCTTTATATGCTTCTCTTGCTGCTTCAGTGATAGCGGACACCTTTTCACAAGTGTGCTAGTTGCTGGTCATGTATATTTGGAAGGCTTTAGCCTATTTAGACACAAGTTATTGACCTTCTGTTGCTGGGTTACAAATCAACCCGTAATGCCCCTTCAGTGCAGCTGCTAATCACACCATTCACCTGTTAGTGTTATTCATCTAATGGTGCATCTCAGCAGTTATGTGTCAGCCTGCTTGTAATGTCTGACCTAAGAAAGCCACCTTGGGATGCATTACACTGATCAAACTTCTGTAGCTCCGGCTGCAAGCAGACTTGCTGATGACAGTGTTGTGGGCCACACTGTTCTGTGGTTAAACGGGAAGCTCCTCTCTAACCAACAGAGGTGAGAGTGCTTCCAGATGGCTAGGTGGTTGAGTGGTCAGTCGGCCAGCTGACAGATTTACTCAGAGACGTGGGGCTGATACTGTGAAAGTAGTTAGATAAACAGTTACAGTACGATAATAATTAGTTGCATGCCTAATTCGGTGCAAATGTCTGTTATTTTCCCCAAATGAGGAGCTCGAGTTAGGCTGCGTCTGTTCCCTCAGTGCATATTGCCGGGTGCATGGAGAAGTCATGTTGAGGTAGTGTCTGAGCGGCACATGCGGTAGTCCTGCATAGCCTCTCCCTGCACTCAGCAGTTACCTGGAAAATTCTGAGAGCGACTCCACTGATTTATACCAGACATAAGGGCAGAACACACACATAGATGTCCAACCACACATTCGGTGCTCACACATTCCATCCACACTGTTGCATTCAAATGAACACCAATTAATCAAAATATTCAATTTCAGACAGCTATTTTTAGTACATTTAAACAGTGCATATTCACATAAACAAGCCATAAACATGCCACGGTTACATGGCGCTGTTGGGTATAATCTGTCATAGCTTATGACTGCATATGACATCTGCCATGAAAAGTTTATGGTGTTACCCTTTTTACCCTTTTTTTCTGTTGTGTATCATATGATCGAGGAGCACAGGCCTAAAAGTGCAAAAGTATTTCAGTTATGCACCAGCCTTGAAGTATTTGACCTCTTTACGTTTGCATGCCAATTTTGGCATGATATGAGAAACAAAGCAGGTATGTTCACGAGAAAATTGATATGTCTTTGGGTAACTGTATCATGGATGTAATCCTAGAGGTTTACTTAGATTTCAAGTTGCTCATAGCCTATGCTTTGCCCTTTGGGTACAAATCATTATTTATTTCTAACCTGCTATCATCCAGGTCAGCTATCATTCATGTCTCAGTGGACACAGCAGCCTGCTGACTGCTCTGTCCTCAGTGAAGGGTTTGTTTTTGTAGATCTTAGTTATCACCTTTGCTCATATTTGCTTGGTAGTCATAAACAGCTCACACATTTGTCATTACAGGTCTTGTTGTATGACTAGTTTTCCAACACGCAAACTATTTAAAAGTTTGGGTTTTTTTCATGCTCGAGGAAGCCTTTTCTGATTTAAAAGTCTACATTACCTGATAATTTCATTACTGGGTAATGTGACTCTTAAAGACAGTGAAAGACATTTTCATGCTCTGTGCCAGTTTGCTATTATGACTAAATAAATGTGCTATTTTTAACGTGCTCATGAAGAACATCGTGTTAAGGCCCATTAATTGCTGCAGAGGGCCGGGGGAGGGCAAATGCACATTCACTTAAGCAAGCAAGTTTAAAACGCCAACTCAGATGAGTAAGTCTTTCACCAAAGCCAGCACACACTGTCATGTAGACTAGGCAGTGTGTATATTGTTCAGCACCGGCACCCTAATCTAAATGGAAAGTTCCCTCTGACAGCTGTGCACGGTCTGAAACGAGCTCTTGTGACCCCACAGACCGGCAGCTCTCCCACGTAAAGGGGAACTAATTGTGTGGTGTATTTGTGTAAGAATTCTACGGGATGTTTCTCATCTCCCACTGCTGACAGCATAAAAGCGGCTCCATTATATACAGTGGTGCTAGGATGGTCTCAGGCTTTGGGCTTGATGGGTATTTTGTTTAACATAGCCTGTCAAATATGAGGCCCTAGAGCACACCACCTAAACTAAGCTCGCTGTATACTAAAATTAACACCATGTGAAGAGCGTGGACCAAATAAATAAATAGATAAAAACGTAGCAGAGGATGTGGAAAGAGTGAGTGCTTGTGCCCAGGCCAAAGTTTAACCCTTTAAAGCATACCACTTAAACCTTCCTTCTCTGCACGACATGGACCGAACTGACCTGTAATTGATTTTAAATGGAAAGACAGCTGAGAATGTATTGTTTTATAATTGTTAAATGTGTTGCTTCTCACATTTTTTCTATTATCTTTTTTTCCTATGAACAAGGAAAGTGCAATTTATGTCTCTTTATATACATTCAAAATGTATACATGCTGTAAGCAACATTTATCTTCCCTTTCTCCAAGCCTTCTTGTTGTCTTGCTGCTGTCTTTTTATTACCCACTCCACATTGTGCCATTGTAATGAGCTCTGTTGTTCGCTTTTTGAAAAAGAGTGGTTGTGCTTGGTTTCCACCTACGTATTAGTCAGGATGCTGTGTAATGTGCAGTGTGCAGACACAGCTAAAAGGGAACTGTCTTCTTGGTTAAAGGCATAAGTATACAGTATACAGTGTAAAGAGCACATGAAGTAGTGCAGAGGGTTTCTCTAAAACTCCTAATGGCATTACACACTCACATGTCTGGTTGCTACAGTCATACTGAAGGACTTTGTTCACTATGTTCAGTATCAGTTTTAACATCCACAACCTTTTGCATATTTTGTACATCTACTGACTACTGTAAAACAGGTTAAGACAGGAACACACAATGAAGTCTATAGGTGGTGCTCTAGGCTTTATATGTACCAATAGGTGTAGAACTTTATATATATATATATTAAAAAAAAACCTTCAGATTCATTAAAAATTGACTGGTAGTTCAGATACATTAGAAATTAGCTGAGGTTCTTTTGTGGAATGGATAGTGACATGAAATGACCAAAAAACAAAAATGATGGAATTTGAGTGATACAGAGTATGCTTTTAGAGAAAAACATGAAAGATGACTACATGGTGTTTTTCATAAATAAGCTTTTGCAAAATATTGATGTCACTGAGTTGTTCTCATTTTGTAAATGCTGGAACATATGAGAGAGTAAATGAATGAATGAATGAATAAAACAAAAGTATAGATTGCAGAACTAAGGTAGTAGATCTAACAGGAATCACAGTGAGCACCTCTGTGAAGGAATCAGGAGCATATTGGTGGTATATTGAGGGGAATATTAGGATATACTGATGTGATGTTAACTACTGCTTTGTTTTCTCAAATAAGTTCATTTAAAAAGGAAAATCAGTTATCTTAGACAGAGGTATTTCTTGACTCATCTACAGTTGCTACTAATTTTAATGGCATTAATCTTACAGGAGCTCATATGTTAAGAACAGAGCATCTGTGAAGTCCATCACAGTGTCCAGGCTCTGCTGTCTGTTTCACAAAACAAACCTGTCTGCCAAGCAGACTTACACTGCTGTGGAAAAAACAAAACTGTCTAATAAATAAATCTATTTTCTTTAATCACTTTTTGTCTCATCAGTGTAAAGCCTCTGGGGGTCAAGGTTGTCAGAAAGGTCATAGAGGGTGACACTGTTGGTTAAGACGATGTGTTTTGGCAGCAGAATTGTGAACTCTGACCACTGGGACCTCAGTCCAGGCCTGGGAAGACTGGACACCCAAGACCTTGCAGCTGTCCTGTCGCTCTATGACTACTAATTGACATAAACTTTAGACTTTGTCTTGTTAGCCTCCTTTCAGACGCAGAACCAGGTTAATCAATGGGGTGCGCAAGCTGGGTGAGGGGAAAGTGTGTGTGTGTGTGTGTGTGTGTGTGTGTGTGTTGGGCTGGGGGGACAACAGCCTGAGCCCATTCAAGCCCTCCAAAGCTTTTCTATGTACTGCCTGAGGAAGCCTTGACAAATAAAGCTATTCTGTGGCATTGTTCATTAGCAATGGCTGACTGCCATAGCTGCTCTTGCAGCCCACCTCTTCTAGCTCCCCCTCAAACACAGTTCCCACGTGAGAAGGGGGGTGAGCACAATGCCTCTTTTGGGGGAGAAATACAGCATTCTATGAAAGCGGAAGAATTGGGGTCATTAAGGTTGTGCCACCCCCTTTCTAACCCTTACCTCCCTCACTGCCCTCACCCTCACCCTCGCTCCCCCACCGCTCTTTCTCATTGATATGAATTTGCTCCCTGTGAAAAGGTGCTGGACTGACAGGGGCTCGAAGACTGATAACCTGCCAATCAATGTGTCACTCAGACCTGCCAAACAAGCAGGTATATGGTGGACCCTAACTTCATCTCACAATTGGGTGGCACAATAATCTGTGCCCACTGTCTGAAGGCTCAGTGCAGCGTCTGAGAAAATTATAAAGACCTTCAGCAAGCCCGGGGTTGGAGTGGAGAGAGGCAGCAATTTAAACAGACTGCTTGTTCTGTGCTAGAGTTTAGCTAGCTGCCAAACACAATGCTACATTGTTGTAAGTGATCTGTGAGAATTGGTCTGAAATAGTTGATGGGCTGTGAGATGTTTGCTGAATTTGCTTCAGACTTGAATTTCTGTTGGCACCCAGTGTAATAAAAACTTGTCTCATATTTCTATTACTTGTGGAAGCAAAAGTGTGAGAGAAAGACTCCGGTAATGACTCGAGTGCTGGCATAAAATTGTACTGGGGTCTCAAAGGACATGTTGTTGAGAGACTTCATTTAACTGTAGCAGCCACACTAGATGCAGACACGATCCTTGGACACATGCTGAAAATATATTTCCCGTCAGAATTACACAGCTTACACTCTTGGGACCAGATTTACATATGTGAGAAAACACATTACCAACAGGCACAGTGCATAATATGTGGACTGAAATGATACCCCTTGTAGAATGTTTTGGTGAAAAAAAATCTGTGAAAATATTGCCGTTGCATCTGTTTTTCACTGCCTCTGCACTCAGAAAGTTTTAAGAGTATAGGAAATATATGGCATGTATGAGTTTTAAAGGTCAGACAATATTTCCTTAATGGTCAATCTTATGACATTAGTCCCGTGTTCTAAATTGCATCTCTGTTGTCATACAGCACTCATACACTGCAGTCTGCTGCAGGAATGAAAATAATAGCTGTCCTAAAGCTGGTTAAGCGCTTCAGCTGAGGCCTTGACATATGTCCAATTTCCAACAATACATCCACCATCTGTTTACAGAAACACATGCATGAAGTCAACAAGGATAGCATTTGCTATCCCTCAAAGAACTGTGTTGCATGGTTTGACATCGAATTCTCAGATAAACTGCAACCATATGATTGGATTCAACTAGAGCGTTTCACTCCAGGATGTCACTATTCAGAGCGGGAACATAAGCCAGATACTATGTTTTTCTGGGATCGCTAGGGCTGGTGGCACCCTTCTGCGCTCCCAAAAATCAAATTTTCAGTCCTGTGTGCTACATTGCATCACACAGTCATTTGAACAATCTGATCAGGCTTTCCAAATCATGCTTCCTTACTCCAAGCAGCTGGAAAACAACCTAATTGACATCTCAACACAAAGCACTTACCACAGGGGCTTCTCTCCTGCACTGGGGAACAGTTTTCAGTATGAACTGAAAGTAAAGTCCCCCTTTTAGTCAAATGTGAACACATCACAGCACATGGTGTGAACAATGTGAAATTCTTTCTCTCCAAAATGAAGCAGAGGGCAGCCATTGACCCAGTGTCTATGGACGGTACCCTGCTCAAGGATACCTCAATGGTGCCACTGGCAGTCCTGGGATTTTAAACCACAGCCTTCCAATTGCTGGAGCAGATCCCTAACCACCAGGCCACCAGGTGCCCAAACTACTGCCAGGACAAAGATCTAGAGCAAGTCTATGAATTGCTGGTCTGGAAGTACATGTACTTTGTCTTGCTGAGAGTAGCTGGTCTATGTATAATTTGACATTCAGTTGACTCTAAGCTTTTTAAGTTTTCTGTGCCAAAGAAAAAAGTGTCTCTGAGACACATCTTGCCTATCTTGTGTTAACAGACGATGTGTTAATACGCACTGCCCCCTTGAACTTACCTCACCTCATGACCCTAATGTTACTATTTTGAAGTAATATGCACTTCCTTACCATGACCCATGGGTCAATAGATCTTATCAGAGGAGCAGACCTGCTAGTGAGAATTCTATAACTTGATTTAGTCATCTCTGTGTCTTTTTTTTTTTTTTGTGGGGATGTTTGATGTTGAGTGTTGATTCTTCTTGTTTCTTGATAAGACCAACCTTTAGAGCTTGATATGCTATATGGCACTGAATGTAGTCTAAGTAGGTTTGACTCAGTTCACAGGATACGATCTCTTTGTTTTTTTCACCACCTCACTGTAATCCATTTAAAAACTGGCATAAGATAATGATAATAACCCCTATTATTTATTTTATAGTCTCTCATTTATACCAGAATATCAAATTAACTGTATGCAAAGTTAGCGAAGTATCATTTTCACTACATCCAAGTACTGCTTGTTCATTGATTGATCATGCATTTAACTCTGAACAAGAGAATGTATGTATTCTCAAACCCAGACTGTTTTGATATACTATTTAAACATGATTGCATGCATGTAATTAATACTTTATTACGCATTATTACTTTAACTGCATTACACTCTCAATCAATAAACCTAACACTGATATGAAGAGTAGTAGTACAATACTTTCAGAGTTTAAATACATTAACGATTCTCTGAAGCCTGTGCATAGTAATAAAACATTTTATGAAATTCAAATCATAAATTGTCTCCTCATCTATACACAAATTCAAATATGTCATTGATTGAAAGTTTCAGATTCACATATTTGAAAAAATCTCTGCTGGGTTTAGTGGGTTGCTGAGTGACAAATACATATAAGTTTAAATAAGCTCACAGCATTCTTTCATTGTTGCAGTTGATGACTGTGACCTCTAATGATTAAATTGTAGAATTACATGCATAATGCTTGTCAAATGGGTTGGTGAGTTGTGAGTCGTGGCAGCGAAAGTGCTTTGATGTAACAGGTGTGACGTGCACCACTGTGTGCACCTGTTTGTGTGACTGTTTTGCGTTTACCAGCACCAAGGACAAACCCACCTGGCACCTCGTTTGGAAACTCCTCTCAATGCTCGTATTCAGAAGACCATGTGCCAGCAGGGTCAAGCCCAACAAGACTAATAGACATGCCATACCTGTATCATCCAACACCTCGCATACTGTAAATGCCCTGGGCCCTTTCTGGACTCCATCTGCAACACCAATCACAATTTGTTCATATATGGGTTAACACTAGCATGTTTGTGGGATAGGAAGCTGTTGCTGGAAAAAAATAATGGTTTATTTTCTTTTAGTACATTTCATGTTTCTCTTTTAAAGAGGGGTCTTGCAATTCTGAGTGGCATGACAGGTGGATTTACATGAGATTACAAGTGTATTCTAACTAAATACCATTGGTAGCCCAGACTGAGACATCATAGCCCTGACTCTCAGGGTCAGCATTACATGTTGAGCACCACAGTCAATAACTATAATAACACAGCCTTGCCTATTATCTGGTTTGTTATTAAATTACCATCAATTTAATTAAATTTAAATTACCATCAATTTGAACAAAACTGCTACTGACTGCAATACTGTAGATTGATTAAATTCACGCATCTATTTGGTATTCATTTAGGTTATATAGGTTATAGTACATTCCCAGGTAAAATGAATGCAGCTCAGTGGATGATGTGGGGCAAAGGTGTGTGAACTGTGGGGGGTGTTGAGAGCTGAACCTGGGGCTCCACCTGCAGGAAGTGCTGGACCACACCATGTCACCACGGCAGAACAAGACTGGGACACAGGAAGCGCAGACTTGTGTGATTCACGGCTTTTCATTAAGCTCGCCGTCACTGCCATAATATCTCCCTCTCACTTTTTAATTTACATCATGGCTCCGCCCAAACACATCCATCTCTCCAAGAGTGTCACTTGAAGGTTATCACCTGCCAAGTCATGGTGTGGAATGATTAGCGTGCTTCTCCAAAACTTCTATGATGAAGCAGACACAGCAGAAAGTGGAAGGAAGGAGAAAGAGAATGTGGTTGTGGTCAGCCAACACACAAGCTATTCTCCACAGCATTTATGACCAGAGGGTCAAATAAAATTATTGCACTTTGCAGGACCAGTCTACAGCTGACTGACAGACTACAGACACAGCTTAACCAACAAATGCCATGCAAACCTCTTAGTTCTTTAAAAAAATTTTTTGGAAATAAGAGACTTAGTAAAAGTTTAAAAGACTTTTACATAATGTTCTGCCAAGTAAATATTTTTCCTAGAACCATAGGTTCAAACAAAGGACCATTAGGGGACCGTAAGCGTATTGAGGAAGAAAGAGTGGGGGAAATATTGAACTTTTATGGCAGTGTTGCCGAAGTGAGTTGGTTTCGAACACAGACTGAAGTGATTTATGATCAGCTTCTCTTTTTTTCTTTTCTTTTCTCTCAGCTTACTGGGGTTTGGAAACTCTCTCTCCTCCCATTTTACTCTGTCTCACACTCCTTGTTTCTGCTCTATATATGTTCATACGGGGTGCGAATTTGAGAACTCTATTTATGTGTGCCGTGTTCTCTCTCTAAGCCGAGCGATCATGCACTTCAAAGCAGTCGACAGAGTTTAAGCCCTTATCACAGATTCCAAGGCCAGTGTGCCTCTCTGTTTATGCCGTGTGCTATAAATCATGTGACACTATTTAAGTGCCACGGGAATTGTTGAGGGCAGTGGTAGGAGCCAGGACTGGAAGATCAAGCTGAAATCATGCCGCTCTCAGGGCCAATAATGAACACACACACACACACACTCGCGCACACACACACACACACACACACACAGACACACACACACACACAGACACACACACACACACACACACACACACACAC
>JBBIGA010000146.1:15771088-15783728 GCA_037576975.1 Alestes dentex
GGGGGGGTTGAACCTGCAACCTTATAATCATCAGGTCCACAGACAAGTCTTTTACCCACTAGACTACTCCTAGAAGAATGCACACAGGACAGGCACGCAGGATGTTTTGCATGTGTACATGCATGAGAATGCATCATCTAGTGCCACAAAACATTTCCACCCTAATGAATCCGATGTGTTTATTCGCCTAGTAATCTAAGCAATGTGGCCAGAATGAAGCATGTGCCACAGAAAATCTTGTCAAACAAACTGTTAGAGAGCCGTTGTGTAACATTTAGTACAGGTGAAATGTGCATATCAGTCAAGTCAAGTAGGTGTTTATTGTCATTTCAACCATATACACATTCCGGAGGGAAATGAGACAACATTTCTGTAACACAAAGAAAAAAACGAAACACCATAAGACAACAGCAGTGCGGGCAGGAGAGGCCTGCAATGGCAAAAAAACCCACAAGAGCACAATAATTTATAAGATGGGACAATACACAGTGCAGCCGACAGGAGCAGTAACAGTACTAGTTTGAATGAATACAGTATTGTGACATATTGCATTCTAGCAGCAGAGTAGGTAAGTGTGCAAAAAACGTAAAGATTGAGGTGGACAGCAATAAACAATTGTGCAACAAAATAGCTTAAATCGATACGTACACTGTCAGTAGTTTTTCTTTATTTTATAGCATAACAGGTGTGTATATGCTGTGTGTTTGGGTAA
Organism: Alestes dentex; assembly: GCA_037576975.1. Classification (NCBI taxonomy): domain Eukaryota; kingdom Metazoa; phylum Chordata; class Actinopteri; order Characiformes; family Alestidae; genus Alestes; species Alestes dentex. The sequence goes on from JBBIGA010000146.1 coordinate 15,771,801, forward strand.
AGGAGGCAATTCATTTCAGTTCAGTATGTGTTTCCTACCCTGACAGTGAAGTCCCGGATGCTGTGGAGCATTCTGTCAGATGGAAGAAGGGAGAAGAAGGTGTGGTAGGGGTGTGTGGGGTCATCCACAATGCTGGCGAGTTTGCAGATGCAGCAAATGGTGTAAATGTCTGTGACAGAGGGGGAAAAGACCCCAATGATCTTCTCAGCTGTCCTCAATATCCTTTGTAGGATCATGCGATCTGATGCAGCACAATTTCCATACCACGCTGTGATGTAGCTGGTGTTGAGAGTCCACATGAAGTTCTACGTGATGTGAACACCAAGGGACTTGCTCTGGATGATCTTCACTGATGAGCCATTGATGCTCAGCAGATAGTGATCACGGCTTTGCCCTGAGTTCAAAGCCCTGTAGTTGGTAATGGCTCAGATGTCTTGCCATGTGCACCATGCATTCCCAGTGTCCTGGAACTTTTAGTGGATTTTCTGAGCATGTGTAGGCTTCGCAGCTGTGATAGACTGGGACAGGTTAGGGCCAGCTTTTCATCTGCTTTCGAACAGGCTTGGCATGTCTGATGGACAATCTGTATGCTGAGATAAGCATAACAGAGATGTGATCTGAGTCACAGGTGGGGGCGGGACTCAACACAGTACACACCTGCGATGTTTGTTCACCGGCACGCTCACCCTTCTCGTCACAAAGTCCACATATTGGTGGAATTGAGGGAAATCTGACATGAGATTTGCATGGTTAAAATGACCAACAACAATAAACAGTCCATCTGGCTGTGAGTGTTAGCGCTGAGTGAAATGTACGCTGTTATCGTTGGGGCTGGGTGGGATGTACACTGCGACTATAAGCATGATGATGAATTCCTGTGGTAAATAAAATGTTCTACATCTAACATTCACAAACTCCAGCAGCAGTGAGCAGTAACCAGAGACCAGCACAGTATTCATACACCAGTCAGTGTTGATGTAAACACGCAGGCGCCCTCCTGGGATCTTACCAGATCGGGTTGTGTCTCTGTCTGAGCAAAATGTTAGCATGTTGCTAATTTGGCTTCCGCTATCCAAAATGCTGTTGCTGGGCCATGTCTCCATAAAACCAAAAAAAAAATGCAGCAGTCTCTGAACTCACACTGAGTAGTTCGCTGGAGTTGGATGTAGTCCAGTTTATTGTCCAGGGAGCAAAGTTTGACGAGGATGGATGGGATAGCTGGCCAGTTAGCGTTAGCTTTTAGTCTAGCATGGACCCCTGCCCACTTGCCGCACTTTTGCTTATTCGTGCACTGCTTGCAAAGTCTCCTCCCCCAGCCAGCGGAATCAGGCAAAGCCATGGTCTTAGGGCTGGGTCCCAATTGCAAACCAAGGTCTCCTAGCTTGTCCAGCTGTCCAGACCCAAGGTTATTTTCTTGGTGATATTTTAACGTATCTTAATCAATTCTGGCAATGATAGACATGTGTACCAGTTGTTCTGATACACACGTGTCATTAAATCACCTATTTCCACAGTACTGTATGTGTATTGTTTTGTTTATAAACAGTCTTAAGAGGACATATAATAGAGTGCATGTGATGTAGATAGGGATTAGTGCATTCAGCAGCTATTTTCTTGCTATATTTTAATGGTGGCAACAATTACGGTGTTAAACAGTGTCCTTGTAAACAGTTTAGCTGTGACATTTTAGAATTCCCTTGATACAGTTTTAGATTTCAGTGAACCGTTAATGAATATATTTTTATTGCTCCCTTGAGACATCCTCTCTACTTCCATCTAGTTCTGAGTGGGAAGTCATCCTATGTTGTCAGTGAAAAGTTTCACCAGCACATGCAAGCTAGAGCCATGATTTGAAAATGTTGCCACTTACACAGATTCATATTCTGATTAACTTTAATATTGTCCAAAATTACATAGATTCAAATAGTTTGCTTAACTAAGTGCTATGAAATAATAAAAATGTAATCATTTTAACAACCACTTTCCCAGTCAAGCTTAATTCAAGACTTAAAAGATTTTTCAGCGATTATTCACAATTACCACTGCAACGTAGTTCAATATTAGACTTAATCTACATGTGGGAATGGAACAAATCCACTTGTTATTTTAATTATGATTGTTTTTTGTGTTCAGATTTACCATTTCAGCTTGTGTTACCGTAACAGAAGTTAGTGGTGACTGTTAGCTTTTTCAAGCCAAAATTTTTCTCACTTCAGAGGAGTATGTCTGCAAACCATTACATATCAGTGCTACTGTGGAAGAATGTTTGCTAATACTGATTAATCTGCCATGTGTCAATATCTTTAGGCCACTATGTTCATGTATTACAAGTGTTGTGGGAGAATGTAAGTGTAGATAATAGGGCAGATAAAGTTCCCATTTGTGGTGCTGGTCCCTATTTTTTTGAGCAGTGGTTTCTAGAGCTTGAAGGTGATTGTCTGTCTGTTCTTTCTATTGCTATTCTCACATCCCTGAAAGAACTAGGACTGACATCTCTGTTAGTCAGACACACTAACTGGCTAAAACACACCGTGTCTTGTGTGATTTTTCGGGTTTATGTGCTTTATTATGGTTTATGTTATTTTCAGAGTTTTATATATTTTGTTCAACAGCATTTCTTCATTTTTATTCTGTATGAATGTATGCTTGTATGTGTGTATTAATTTATTTATTTAGTCATTTAGTCATTTAGTCATTTATTCATTGATTTATTTATTTATAGGGATAGGTATCACATATCTCATCAAGCACTTAACCCGGTCACGCAGGCTTTGGTCAAGCAGTCAGTAGGTGGAGTGAGGTGGGCCGGCCTCCATCAGTTCCGACCCGTGACAGTGCCCGGTGCCAAAACTGTGACGTAAGATCTCAAAGCCAGACCGTACATCTTGGCATACAAGACAGTACACGCAGAACTAGCCCAGTGGGTGATAGTGTTTATTTATTTATTTGTTTGTGTTTTTATTCATTCATTCATCATGGCATCTATAGGTACAAGATGGCACCTTGTAGTTAAACACTGGTTCCGTGTGTGTTTTTGCCAGAATTATTAAAAAAGGAAAGGCTGATAATGGCTTTTTCAAAATTGCCCTGCAGGAACAAATGCACATGACTATTTTTGCTCCTGTGACTTCTAGCAGTGATTTTCTGTGGGATCGAGAGAAAAATAAACCCTATGATTGACAGGTTATGCAAACAAGGTCATTGGGAGGTGTGTCCACAAACAGCAGAAACTGAAATTGCTCACTGAAATGCATCACTGACTTTTAGGGTCGCTTTTAGCCATATTTGCTGCATACATGTGACATTTAAATTTAAGCTGTGCCCTAAAACAATGAGCAACACAGGCATACACACTGCATTATGGAGTAAAAAATACTATATGTAATAACAGGTTCAGTTTAAATAAAATGTAAAATGTTCTTCATTTGAAAAACAGGGAGACTGCACTGATTGCACTGAAAGTACTTCGGTTTGTGTGTGTGTGTGTGTGTGTGTGTGTGTTTGAAAGAGAAAGAGAACAGTGTTTTAGTAAGGATATTTATCAAATCTGGACGTTTCTGTGAAGCGCTGAAAGTGGTGGGTTTAACCTTGAACCTGTTATCCTTTGATTTAAAGAGATTTTTAGTTCTTCACCCCAGAGGCAAAACTGTCCAGAAATCCCACTCCTGCTGTGTGAAAACTGCCTATATGTTGTGTGCATTCATTGTGTGTGCAAAAGAGAGAGAGAGCAAAAAGGGCTACCCTTGGTATTTGATTGTGATAACAGTTGGTTCTGCATCTTCTCAAGGTTTGAGTCCAGTGTAGCGCAGATCAAGCCTATCATTCCCGGAGGCAGGGTTAGCAGGTGGGCTAATCCTCTGTCAAATTGAAAGTGAGGTAGACTACCAAGTGCTCTGAATCATTGTTATCAGTTTTCCCCCACATTTAGCCAAAACACCTTGAGGGAGAGTGTTTCTGTGAGAGAACCTGAATACAGGCTAAAACATGCAGAAGAAGCTAAGAAACATTTTTACTGCACAATAACCTCATATATGAGGCATTGAGATAATCAAAGGTATACTTGTCCTCGATGCTTGTCTCTCTTTGTCTCTCAGCCTCTGAGGGGACAAGTGGAGTGAGAGGTCCTGGTGCCTCTGATTGCGATTGGGTTTGACATGCTGCTGCTCTGTAGTGGGGTGTCAAGGATCTAGCTCTGAGGCTTTTGGTGCCTTGTCAACCTCATCTTTCCTCAACTCTCTTCTCAGAAATTGCCAGTCTCATCGAGAGCCTGGAAATGCATGATGAACTGATGAGGTACAACGGCGGGGTTTACAAAGGTTAAAGACAAAAGAGGAAAGCACGTTGGTAGAAGAAATGCAATGACATTCTTGTCTTTTTAGCACACTAGCATACTTTTTAAACACATTTATATAGTAACTATATTTAGAAATGTTCTTATAAAATAATTTGATTTCAGGTAAACAACTTTATTTCTGATGGCTGTCTTTTTTCCTGCATGTGTTTATTCTAAAGAGAAAGGATGTCCTGATAGCCTCTTCTGCATATTCTAAAATTATGGTAAATTGACAACTGAAATAGTAACCACACCCACAGCAAGGTTAAGTCGTCAGTTAACATGATTTGCTGACACAATATTATACAGAGGTATCGCCATTTATTCATTTATTTTGTACTATTTTATAAGTCTCAGTCACAATTAAGAAGCTTTTAATTTGTCAACTCTGTTGTGAAGGCTTTGTGCGTTACCTTACGTGTTCTTCCTCATACTTTCTCAAGGACTTGTGAAATGTCATCAGTCATGGCCTAAGTACTGTTCCAATTCAAGGTTTGCCTCTAGTCAAGCACAGATCAAATACACAAAGGTGCCCTCAATTCATAGATTTCCCCAAGGCTGCATCAGTAGTTGACTTGTGTGGATTTGGGTAGTTTCTCAGAATGTATTTCATGGCTGCCCAGGGCTCATAAATGCACATGAGGAGCAAAGACTAGCTGATTTGGTCTGATTCCACAGAAGAGCTCCAGTAGTACAAACTGCTGAAAAGGTTGTTGACTACGATAGAAATGTGTGAGCACACACAGTGCTTTGCAACTTGCCTGTCCACCAAAAGTTCAAAAGTGCTTATAATGGACAAGTTAGCGTTGGATCCGGATCACGGAGCAACGAGAGAAGGTGGCCTAGTCGGATGAATCAGGTTTTCCTTTAACGTCACGTGGACATCCATACAAGTGTGTCGCTTACTTGAGGAAGAGATGGCACCAGGATGCATTATGGAAAGAATGCAAGCCAGTAGAGGCAGTATGATGCAGGTGTTGATCTGGCCTCCAAATTCCTCAGATTACAGTCCTTTCAAGTATATGTGGCATGTGCTGGACGAACAAGTCTGATCAAACCAGCCTTCTACTCACAACGTACATGACTTATATCTGCTATAATAATGTCTTGGTGCCAGATACCACACCACACCTTCAGAGGTCATGTGGAGTTCATATCTCAACAGGTCAGAGCTGTTTTGGCAGCACAAGGAGGACCTGTGCAATAATAGGCAGGTGGTTTTAATGTTACAGCTAATCTGTGAAAACCAGTTTTCTGTTTGCCATCACAGAGATAATCAGTCAAAGTGATCTTCGAGTACAGTGACATTTAGGAGCCAGTCTCACGTGCTATTATTCATCCACATGTGCATCATGAATGGAAATGCAAATGCTGCCCGTGGTAGGGCTATAAATGCTGCCCATGGTAAAACAAACATGGTATAACAAACATTTCCAATGGTTAACGCAGCTGCTATTTTAGAAACTTTGTTGTATCAAGTGCAGTTTACTCTCAAATCAGACTATTGGATCTCTACCTAAAAGACAAAAATGCTGAAAATAATGTGTTCTAATTATATTTTGGAATACGTTCACAAAATGTACCAATATGTTTTGTTTTCATATTGCTCCTTAAAAACCATGCACATGTGTCTTCAAATTGCATTCCTCTGTGGCAGTGCCTCTCTAAAACTGAATGAGTTTTTTGGTATTTTATGGAACAAGTCTTTTATTTTTCAATGCAGCAGAGCATGATGACCAGCCTTCTGTGGTGACCTCACTCTCATTGATTCTATGAGCAACCAGTGTTATATACTATACTGAGAGCTTCAAACAGTTTTTTAAAATCAGTTTCTAGTCATTTTAAATGTGTAAAAAGCTTCATGTTGTCATCACTAAAGGTTTAACAAACATTTGTAACATTCCTGACTGAAGGAGTATGATAGCTTTTGGCAGAAGGGACTGGATTAAATGCTGCAATTGTTTTCTCGCAGCTTCGACTGAACTGCATGCCAGAGGGAGGCATCCGGTTCATTTCACTTCGGCAGCCTGACCTGCTCATCATTCATGAGAAAGCTAAAGAGATTTATAAAGCTGCACTTTTCCATGGGATGGTGAGAGGAAAGGAGGGTGAAGAGAGCATGGAGGCCCAGATCTCTTTCGTCTTCTTGCAGATGCATTTTTAATGTTCCCCTCACCCAGGCAGCCCAGCCAAAAAAAACGCTCATCAACTTTTTAGGGCCATGACGCTTTGAAGAAGTACAGTGCTTGGAGCTGGTGCCAGTAGTGGGAGCCTCAGAGTCTCTGGCCTGCCAAAGTGAACAGCATTTGCATACACGCTTTCTCTACATGCGTACTAGTCAGTGTCTCCGCACAACGGGATACACAAAGTAAATACTTAGAGACATTTAGGTCTCCGAAAGAGCCGACTATGATGATGTTATCACTGTTTTTTGTGTCCTTGATGAAGGAGCGCTGGACCATGGAATTGTCGCTGATCAGATTACAAGATGATGTTACATGGGGTGCATATTATAATGGCTGCCACTAGTCAAGAGGTTTTTAGACTGAGCTCATATCTCACATACTCAGTTATACTCAACAGTGCCTTATATTTAGCCCTGACATTTCTTTCTGGCCTAAATCCACAGGCTGATGCTGTTATTTGGATATGAGAGATTTGGATGTAAAGTGAAAATTTGTGGCAGCAGATGCTTCTCAGCCTTGACAAGTGAGGTATGTTCCTTAAGTCAAGGGCCACTGCAGAGGTCAAGCTAAAAAAAAGTTATAGCACAAATAAATCTGAGTCCAGTGAACAAGTGACTGTGTGAAGGGCTGTATGTTGTAAGCCTAGAAGGTTGACATTTTCCTCCCTTGTGCATTTTATAATGAAATAAGGGTGTGAGGGGCTGCAAAGAGCCCACCTGGAGAGCAGACAGATGAATAAGTGTCATCTTATTCTCATCTCTACCTCTGCCAGCAAAACCTGGCTGCTTTGAAGATGGAATTCTCTCTGAAAAGCTGGGCTGCGATTAAAACGTAGTAAGAGCTGCTTGTTTCGTGGAGGTCAGCCAGCTCTCTCGATCCATCACCCTCTGTGTGGCTCTCTGTTGATCTCTGCCTTTCTCTCTCGCTCTCACACTCTCCCATCACAGTATCCATCACTGAGCCCCAGTACTGTACAGTACAGCTCTTTATCACACAGAAATTCTTCATCCACCGCCTAGCAGGGAGGGGCAGGGTGACCCGAAATGAAAAGCTCTAAAGAAAAGAGTGGAGTGTGGAGAGAGAAGGGAGGACCAGAGAAGAGCATGAGGAGAAGAATATGCTCTTCTGTTCAAATTTCACTGCACGTAGTGTGAGGACAGCCTGACTAGGTCTGCCCGTCAGCCAGAATAGCATTACGGTGAGCTGGCTTATACACGCTCTCTGTATAATCACACCCAGCAGATAGGAGCACATGGAGACAGATGGCAGAGGGAGGAATGATGTCACATCACAGATGAAGATAAGGCCACCGCATAAGTAACCTGTGCGGTGACTACAATGTGATCGCACATTGAACAGCGACCTTTCTCCCTCTGGTGCACTGTAAAAAGGATAATCTAAAAATGATGTCAGAGTTTTACAAAGTGAGACCAGTGAACAAGTTCAGCAATCAGAGAGGAGTTTCAAATTAGGAAAAATCTTTAAGGCCCTTTGAAGGTTGTAGTATTTGCTTATCTGCCGTCTCCAGTTTGAAACTCACTATTATCGCTAATTATAACACTGAAGGATAACTGTAGATCAATTTACCTGTCGGAAAGACATTTCCATGAGCATACATGAAGTTCAAAGAGACAATCCAGACATATGTGGCTGGTTACAACATCTGTAAATCTGAAAAAGTTCCAGACAGGGAGAGTTCCTGCCACTAACTGAACCCCATAAGCACTTTAGAAGATACATCTTTTGTAGTTTGGTCTAACTTAAGAAAGAACAATTGCACTCATTAACTGTATTAAAATAAAAACATGAAAGCTGTTTTGTACTGGAGATGGGTTTCTGACCAAAACACATTTGATGTGATGGTGAAAGGGAATGGTGTAGGGCTAAATGTAATGTTAGAAGAAATAAGGACAACTGCGCTGTGACATGTCCCCTGTGTGGTGTACAAACACAGCAGGCCTTGCCTCAGAGCTTTCACTGACCAGATAGAGAGTGAGCTGAACATCACAAGCATGAAAGCATATTGGTGCCTTTGTGCTTGCAGATAAGGATGTCAATTAGGCTGTATGGGTCTATGACTTTTATGGAGTCTTTTCTTGTCAGCATATGCAGTGTTTAAAGGGGACATATTATGCAAAACTCACTTTTTGCATCCTTTTGTATTTCCTTTTGGGTCTCTACTGCTCCTATAAACACTCCAAGCATGAAAAAAAAAAAACCACCCATCCATTTTCTGTAAATCAACTGAAAGATTTTGGTGTCAGGAATCATATGCTTCTACGAGCCGTTTGGACGGCTCCCCTATTGCTGAGGACTACATGTTTCATAGATTTTAAACATCTGCTTGATGATTACCACTCAAAAATGAGGTGTAAGCATTTGAAAAGTGTTTCAATTAAGAATACAAGCTGGCCGTAGAAATGACAGATAAAGGTAGTGCACTCTGCAAGTTCTGACAGAGAAAGTGACTGATAAAGGTAGTGCACTCTGCAAGTTCTGACAGAGAAAGTGACTGATAAAGGTAGTGCACTCTGCAAGTTCTGACAGAGAAAGTGACTGATAAAGTTAGTGCACTCTGCAAGTTCTGACAGAGAAAGTGACCGATAAAGGCAGTACACTCTGCCAGTTCTGACTGTGTGTCCTGGTGATGTTGCTCTCAGATGAAGTCTGCAATAGGCTCCCCTATTGTAATGTCAGAATAGGGAAATTTGCATAGAGCCACCCCTCATCTGTTGAGCCCCCATGCACTAGATTAGTTGAAGAGCCGCCATTTTTGTCTACTGGTTTTACGAGCACGTGCATAAGACGCCGAGCTCTATGGCTATAGGCAAAGACAAGTCACACATGAAGTGTTGTGTTCATCTCGCTCTGGGTCCGACTCGGGGTCGAACACATAGGGCTGGATAGCGCCTCTGTTTCACGTGTGTTAAACGCGCAATGTTAGCATGGGATGGGTGGGGCGTGGCCAGCAACAGCTTATTTGCATAAAAGTGACAGAGCCCTTAAAAGGCTCATGTTGAAAGGGACTGAAATGGTCAAGAATAAAGCTGGTGAGATCTCTTTATATGAGAGTGATTTTGGGCAAAGAACTTCATGAACATGTATTGTATAGCCCATAGACATATTATAACTAAAGTGAGTTTTGCAAAAAATGTCCCCTTTAAGAATTGTGTTTTGGAGTAATAAAACTTAGAAGCTGTGTATAACTTTGTACTAATGCACTGCAAGAAATGTATTATCACAGTATTATCACAGCTTTCCTAACATTTCTAAAACTTTATCTGAAAGTAAATAAAATCTAAAGCAAAAGGGCTGTTTTCCTGACAGTACAAAAAACAAAAACTAATGAAAGTTCCAATATCTGTATCAGCTATAGCCGCTAGTGAGTACTCTGACAGAAGTTTGAACATAAGAAATGTATCTCTCCCAAAGCAGGCCACTTGTGCATTTTCTCATGAATTGCCCAAGATTTAATGCTCTTTGATTGTGTCTTTAGAGAAAAGGCACACTGTGCGTATTAGCTTTAAAATGTCTTTCGGGGCTAGTAAATACTGATGTATACAAGTTTCAAATGTCAGTTTCTCTATCTAGAGCATAGCAGCCAAGTAAACTCAGTTGTACCTTTTTACCTCTCTCCACACAGTCCCATTTGGTGAATCCTGAATAGAGACTGAAAGTAGTTTTCATCTACTTGTATCATTCAGTCTTCTTACCATCGCTGTTATGACAGGAAGATGATGGCTGAAAAATGGGGCATGTCTGATTGCAGTCAGATGGCCTGTTATTGAAGTACGTAGGGACCAAATCAAAGACTCCATAGACCATCAAAGTGCATGAGGAATGATATTATACTCATTGCCTTAACTGCATCATGATCCAATGTCACTTTCATCAAGTTCTAACAGCTGTTTCCGCATTAGAAATGATTTTTCTTCAAAACAACTGGTGATTTTGATGTGGTGCTGAGTGGAGCCAAATGTTCAGAATCTACCAGAGCTTGCAACTGGGCCAATACTTCCAACAGGCTGTTCTCCTTGGTGTCCTCATTTGCTTCCACACAAGATCAATTAGATAATGACTGTTCATTTTGTCGCTGTTCACTCTGTAGCCCACTGTTGAGCTAATTAGAAAGTCTAGAACGTTCTCAGCTGTCACACTAAGGGCATTCAGAAACAGAGGACTAATTGTATATTGGATGTTTGAGTACACTGGAAGTATAGAAAAGGCGATGACCACTTACACTATATGCCGGATTGCGTAAAGCTCTAGACCTGCATGTCTCCCTTTGGTTGACTCTTCATGGATCAAGTATTACTCTAAGCTCAAATTAAAATACGATTATCAGATGAACACTTTGCAGTTGGTAGTTTGAGATCTGTGCACATAAGATATCAGTGCTGTCAATTCAGTTTTATTCATTTTTAACATTTTTTTTTTTTTACATCATTTAAATGAATGCCAGCTGCCCTTCACACTGTGTGAAGAAAGGGCCAATAATAATGTCCCGGAATTATTTGAAATAAAATTGTGTTTAATTTACTTTGGAATTGAATCATTTTACTTTCCCTTAAAAACTTTGAAGATGTAAGGTTTTACTTCAACAGCTGCAGTACATGGGTGATTCCAAAACCAACACTTACGCAGTACAAGTATTAAACATCAGTATATGTCTATCAACGTATCTCTCGTATCTACATAAAAAAGTCTAATTTTCTTTATCTCTGCAAACAGCTCCTGCCATGCGTGTGGGATTGACTCTAGGAAAATGCATTTCACTTGCTATGAGCAGGGAATGAGTTTTAGATGTGACATGTGACATTTTTCTGTTTCCCTCTCTGACATGACTCAAATCAAAATAAGTATTTAAAATGATTGTTCAGTACAGTTTCACAGTACAGTGACATCTAGTCTGGTATGCACTTTACAAGGCAAAGATGAAGACTATCACAGTCTGCCAGCAGGTAGTGTGAGTATTCTGTTGTTCTGCTTCCGAGACCATATGAATTTCTGATGTATGTCATCTGTTTATCATCTTTTTGTAAGGTTGTAAGAGACGTTTAAGTCACAAAATGCTTGAATAATACATTAAAGGACATGTGTTAGACACATGAAACAATGTGGAATTTCCTTTATCCAGAAGCCTGTGCTGGAAAATGGAACAGCATCTCCACACTAGAATTTGTACTGTAACCATAATGTTATCATATGGATGAACAACAATGAAGGGGCAATAGTTCTTCCCCACAACCACAAAGAGGCAGTTGAACAAATGTAAACTGATAGTTATATTTTTGTATTTTCTTGCAAGACAAATCAAATGTTTTGAATAAGATGAGATAAGATATGCCTTTATTGTCATTGTACTGAAGCAGGATGCTACACATACAACAAAACTGAGTAGCATCCTGC
>JBBIGA010000146.1:15785115-15802473 GCA_037576975.1 Alestes dentex
GTGTGTGTGTGTGTGTGTGTGTGTGTGTGTGTGTGTGTGTGTGTGTGTGTGTGTGTGTGTGTGAGTGAGTGAGAGAGTGAGATAGAGAGTGATTAGAGTGGAGAGCTAACGCGAGGCAACCTAGCAACGCAGGTTGGGGACGTTTCTGCGCAGCATATAATCTACCTGTGTCCAGTCCATTAGTACTCTCACTCTCGCTTGCCCTTTAGTGACAATGAAGCAACCACTTCATTTTTGTTTTCTTCAAAAGAACAGTTCATTTAGACCTTCCTGCACCATTCCAGTCCCAAATTTCAGGCAAAGCCATGACAGCTGAAGAATCAGCAGCTGAGCAGGCTAGACCTTCTCTTTTCAACAGGAGCGGCTGAGATATTACAAAGATAGGAACACCATGTATGGCACACACTGCTTTCAGTCCGACCCAGCATTTGCAGGGAAACTCAGTTTGCCAACTCGACAACAAACTTCGTTTTACTTTATTTGTGGCTTTTTTTTTTACTTTAAAATAAAACAGCACATTGTTATTTTTGTAAATTGTTTACCGCATTCATTACCTAAGTATTCATCTGTAATATAGTTAACCCTTTACAGCCAGTCTATTAAAAAAAAAACAAAAAGAAAATAATAGTGATTTACTGTTATAGGTCAGCCCTCCAGTCACCTGTTTTAAATGTAAAAGCTGACAATGAAAGCTAGACTTAAATGGTTCAAATGTTTGTGGAGGGAAATCACTTTCAGTCCCGTTCAGAGTTCTTAGCCAAGAGTGTAAGTATGTTTTACACCTACCTAAAGAAAATTACTTCTTAGTTCACCTTTGTTAGCCAGGCTACAACGTATTAAAGTGAAGGACGGATTGTCACTACTGATTTTGTGTGCTGGTCAGTTTCTGTAGAAGCACTGATGCTGCCGGGCTCCTACCTTGAATTGCACCGGACACAGACAGAGAATACCAGAGTAAAAATAAATAATACATTTATTTATTTCTATAATTATTTTATAATTTCTTGTAAAATTTCTTTTTACTTTGGTATCTGTGGACAGCAGGTCTGCTTTCTGGCACACACTTTTATATACATATATTAAATCTAATATATTATTAGCTTGTAATACATTTTACATGTTCACAAACAGTAAGTGATGTTTGATAGAAGAGCCAAAGTAACAACTGCTATAAAAATGCAAGATGCTAATAACAGTAAAAAGTTCATTTGTGTTTGTCTTCATTTTCATTTTCTTTGTTGTTTAGTTTTATGGGCATGTAGCTTTATTAGGATGATAAGTACTGTAAAATAGGAATTACATTGTCAAATGCATAATAATGAATTACACAGCACTAAATTTACTACAGCTGTTCAAGGGTAGCTGATACGCCCATTTAGAAGCATTGTCTACATGGAACATATTGTCTACATGGCACAGAAATAGGTTTAAAATGTGAGGGTTTAAGAATAAAATGATATTTGGAGAACCTTTTAGGCTTTATTAAAAGATGGATTAATACTGGAGTTGAGTAACCACACACATTTTATATCATTTTAAAGAACTGGTTCTCCTTTTAAAAATGATGTGAAGATGTATTTAGTTTGCATCATATCCACACAGCAAATTTTTGTGTCGATACAATCAATTTTGGCACTAGTGTCAAAATTAATCTTTTTTTTTTTTTTCGAAATAAAAAATAAATATTTGTTTGAACATGAAGGTACCCCTAACCAAAAATTGTCTGTTCATCTATAGTGTATCTTGACGCTTGTATTAGCACCTGTGGAATATGTCACTTCAGTTTGGGAAAATTATATAAAGGCATACAGTTACTATACATTTTGGAAATAACCATGACACAAAATGTTACAAACTCAGTCTTCATTTAGTCCGATCAAATCATATAGCTACATTAAAATCACAGCGTCTGCCTTGTGAACATGCCGATGTCTTCTCTTTATATCCCAGGTGCACACATAACCCAGTGATGCAAATTATCCTAAAAGCTATGTTCATCAATTGATCATCAGTGGTCTAATCATTTGTCGCTGGGGTGAACCCCGGTAATACATTACAGAATTGCTAAATGCTCACCTCGTGCATTTTTCACAGCCTGCTTTTAAAGCTGTAATGTAGTCCACCTCTCTCAAGACTCTCAACCTCACAGTAAGTAATTTAATGAGTGACCATTAAAGAATCATCCCCCTGCATTATTTAACTCCCTCACTTAGGCCTCTCTGGACAACAAAGTATGCAATCAGTAGATTAACAGGCAAGCTAATGAGGACAAACCCTTAGCGTAAGAATCAGTGTAGCGAGAGCATCTCAGAGCAGCCGATTGGCTCCACAAGATTTATTTACAAAGTGGCTCAAGCAACCGATGTACTATATTTAGGGATGCAGTTCCGGGCTCTTCTTTCAGTAGCTTGTCATCCCTCATCTAGAGTAAACATTCTCAGATAGCACATTGTTCAAATGAGCATACCTGATTTACTGCAGCCGCCATGGAGACCAGCTTTGTGTTCCCTGACCAAAACTTTTAAAAGCAACCTGAGAGCTGTTCGGAATCAAACTACACCAAACCGCCCATTCTGGAGCAGCCCAGGCAATGGGCGCAGACCATTCCTTTCCTAATCTCCATGTCTGTGGAGAAGGACTGAGTCAGCCAAATGCGTCTCAACACCTGCTGCCTGAACTGGAGATCACACTGTTGGGCCAGATCATTTAAGGTCTTCCAGCACTCTCCAGCTCCCTAGAGAGCCGGGGAAAGTGGAAGAGAGGGAAACTGGGGTGAACCAGGGAAAGGAGAAACACTTTCATTGCAAATAAAGGAAGAGTGTAATCTTTTACACTGTGTTTTTTTTAATACTGGTTCCACAGATCAGTTGGAAATATTGCATAATACAGTCAGTCAAGTCAGATGCACTAATTGAGAGATCAGCATTTGTGATTTACTGATGTTGGAAAGCATTTGTATATCGAGCTCAAATGTTATAGGGCATGTTGGTCTCCAAATGCTAACAATACATTAAAATGGTTTCAAGGAAACAGTGACTTTTCTTCTTTATCCTTATCCCTGAGTACAATTGCTGTTTTATATGCAGGGACAACTCATTCTAATAAACGTAATGTGGCGCAACGTAGACCCAATGAATATCGGAGTTGCTCCCTGCGATGCTTGTGAGAGTTTCTGCTAGATTATAAAAGAATAGTGTGCATTATGCATTCATGCAAGTGAAGAAACAGAATCACTCAATTAAGAGAGAGAGAATCTTTCATGAGAGAAATAGAGAGAGAGAAGAGAGAGAGTTGAGAGAGAGAGATATGAGAGTTGTTCCCCTAGGCATTCAAAAGTTATCCTTGGTCTGGCAAATTTTTCCCTGATCTCTCCTCTAAAACCTCAGATCTTCCCACTCTTCCTCTCTCCCTCACCCTGGGTCTCTCTCTCTCTCTCTCTCTCTCTCTCTCTCTAGTTCTGTTCATTTTATTTAAGTAATTCATGGATTTGAGAAAGGTAGTATGTAAAATATTCATTTATTCGTATTCATTAATAATGCTCTTAAGTATCTATAGTATTCAAATACATGTGAATAACATCAGTAAAATAATAATGATGTCAGAAGAAGTACATCAGAAAAAGTACAAATTCTCTCTCCCTTTTGGCTCGCACGCTGCCGGGTATCAGCGGCCTCTTTCATCCTCACCCAATGCTGTGGCTCTTCACTGGGCCTGTGTAATCCAGCCAGGCTGCTCTCTTTCCCTCAGAGACAGGCTCTGACACTCATCTATCAAAGCCACTGCCTGCCTATAGAGCTCACTCTGGATCCAGCTGGGTCTTCTCACCATGGTCACACACTTGCTGTGCCTGGCAGAGCAAAAAATGATCAACTTTCAGGAAACATTCCAAATGCAAGCACTGGCACTTATGGCTTCTCACTGCAAACACTTGCTGTATAGAGCTTGTGGATCTGATCCATCAGCCGCCACCTGTCTTTTAGAATCAGGAGTGAAAATTCCTAAAACATATATGCATTTTCACACCGAAAAATACCTTCAAATGACCTTTCCATTAATGGACGTTTAGAATCATCCAAGAAATGCATGGTGAAGTATGTATTTCCTGCAATACAAATGCCTATTTCTACCCTTGCTTATTATAGGGTTATACAGGCCCAGGGCATTGTGTCCGAAACCATCCATAAACAGGCACATATGCACATACTCGGACATGTACTCACAAATAGCTGTGTATTTTTGGCAATTCCATCTAACACCTACAAGACAGAACTCTTATATATAAAGCAGAATCCAATATAAAGCCTTATATAAAGCAGAATCCAATCACAGGGCTGGAAATTTTTCAAACTCACTTAGGTATGAATGAAAAAGAGGTAGAGGAAAAAGCAAAGAACTCGACATCGTCATCCCATTGAGTAACAAACACATGCATTTTTAATGCACAATTATTGTGATAATGCTGTGTCATGTCCTGCTTCAACTGTGCACTGCTCTCCTGGATGAGAAGACCAGGGTTGTTGATGCAACAGCCTGGGGTTTCAGCAAAGTTCTAACACACTTCTGCACCAACAAAAGTTGTGTAGGCTGAAAATAGTCAAAAGCAGTGAAACCCAGTCTCATCCTGTATCCTAAGCACATGATGACCAGTACTTATGGTTGATGACACCAGTCTGTGCCCCTATAACTACTGTATATTATTCTCGGCATTGCAATCCATCTATACCTGCACTCTGTGCAATCAGAACCAAGATTGCTAAAACGTAAGGGTAATATCGGTCTTCTAGAACGGCAAATAGGTCACAGAGTGTGGTGTTCTTGTATGGGAATTCTTCAATTGCATAAGGAGAACACAAGACATTCCTGAATGTGCTAATCTATTGTACAATTGCCCATTGTCAGAGTGAAATAGTCTGTGAGGAGCTTTTTTGTGCTGCTGGCTACAGCACTATAACAGCATTTCTATTTGAGCCTGACTCCGCGGATCTCAGCAAAACGGAGCAGCAATCTGTTCTCTCACCAGGCTTTGAAGCTGACATTGATAACTCTCTTATTACCCACAGATACACACATTCCACTTTTTAATATTAAACATATTGCATATTACATTATAAATTCAAGTAATCCATCTTAAAGCCCCAGCAGTGCAGAGGCTTAAAAACCTGACCAAACCTGAATCGCTGTTTTCAGCACTGAGGACCCCGTATCTCAGGTCACAGGCTCCTTTCCTTTGACTACCTGTCCTTTTTCTGGCATGGAGCACTTCAAATCTTCTCAGACATTCGCCCAATATTATTGCGTTCACCTCTCTGACATTGAAGGGATGTATTTAAGCTGTGTATCATACAACAGGTCTTCGATAACTATGTTTTTCAATTATATTAGCAGCAGACAGAAAATGTATTCGCTCCCAGTGAACTCTGAAAATTGCACCCTGCTGCGAAAAGGGCCATGAGAGGCCAGCCAGAATAATACATCTCATATTGTGAATGGAGGCAAACTCTTTGCCTTTCAAATTAAAATGTACATAGATATGAAATAAAATAAAGCTGCTGCACAAAACGATGTGACATAATGAGCCCATTTGTATTTCACTGTTTTTGTGATGTCACGGAAACAAACTCATTTAAATGGATCAGCCTGTTTGGCCTGCACATGTTTAATCGAGCCCATTCATGCAAAAGTTATTAAGGAGTCTTTCAGCCTGGACTACTTTGTGAATGAGGCATGATACAGGACAGCAGGTCAGAACAGAGGTCATTTACATATATCTGTCTAAAAGGTATAAAAGCAGCCTGAGAAATTGTAAGTTGTAAAAGGAGCTTGGAAGTGGTCATTTAAAAATTTATTACACCTGTCATCAGAAGTAGACCTCAGGGGACAAAACATAAAATGCAAGATTAAAGCAAAATAAAGGAAATTGGACCTTTATTGTTTTTTTTAACCACACACACTTCTGCACAGTTTTTAAATTAGGTCTGTTGTATGTATCTTACTTTTTAAGCACTTCAGTGTCTATTGAAAGTTACTAGATCAAAGGATCTCTGTTATTATGCAGTAGTTTGTCATTTCAACAAAGAAAATTAGTCACTTGCGATTAAGGTTTGATAGCTCCTTGGCCTTTGCTTCCTTGGCCTGCCTTGACTATTTGAAACTTGAGTAACCTGTAAATAGTGAAACACTTGTAAAAAAAAAAAAAAAAGCGAAACACTCCCATGCATATTTAAAAATCTGTGAGACTGCCAGCTCTTTTGGCATCCTCGGATTCCTATGAAATAATCAAGTGTTTGGGTGGCGTAATGTAAACTTCAGTGCGATGATTAATAGTCAATTAGGACAAGGTGAAGCGATGACAAAAGAGCTTCATAAAATATGAGTGAAAGCAAACTCTCACTTAACACAAGCCCTGAAAAGAAATCTTTACAGACACTCTGTCCCATCGAAACAATAGCTATATAAAAGACTGAACAATAAATTGTTTATTGTTTGTTTATTGTCGTGGCACTATTGTAATACCGGCCGGAATGTGCAAATTAACATTCTAAAACGTCGCCAAACATGTTGTGTACTTTGAGCACCCAAACCTATTTTGGCTAAATCAAGCATTTACACAATTGAGTAAACAATTTTTGACCATGATATTGCAGGTTAATATTTATTTTAAAATATATTATGCAGCCCATGTCCATCTAGAATGAAAGTTCAGCAAATATCTGTAACCAACAGATAGCTTGGTTTCATCTATAAGCTAGATTGCAAAGGTTTTTAAAGCACGAGGAAATACACCATGGACTTGAATTTGAAAGTATAGCATTTTTGCATTTTTTTCCCTGAAAATCCATATCATAGATCAGTTCAGAGATCAAGAAAATATGTTCCAGGTTATTTAAACATTTATTTTGATGTTGATCAGTTAACCTGATGGGGACATATCTAGAAACATCTTTATTTAAAAAAAAAATTTATTGGGTTCAATTTTAAGTTCTCAAAAAATCTGCATGGTGAATAGTTCGTTAGTACATCAGCATCAGATATGGACACTAGTCTGACAGAATTTCTGCTTACCTATGCAACAGTGTTGACACGGTAGTAAATTCAAACATGAATCTTTAAAAGTGTTTGTACAGCCAAGTGCTTTCAGTAATATTTTAGCTGGTTTACTGAACACAAAGCCAATTTTACGTTTAATTGCTAGTCCTACTTCACTAGGCAGTTCTAGTTCAGTATCAATGGACTGGTGGTCTTCAGCCATAGTTTTGCCATCAAGACAGGCCTTGCTTGTACTGCACAGAAATGATCTAGGTTTGATTACTTATCAATAGTTACGAGGGCTCAGTTATTCAGTACGTTTTTCATTTTTGCTTTTTGAATGAAAAGGCTAAACACATTATTTAAAAAATGACATGGACAAAGTATATTAAGGTGGCTTTAATTCTAACAGTGTGTTTTTCTTTTCTCCATCATCTAACAGAGCAAGAAACATGCCAACAAAGTGCGTTTGTTCTACATGCTCCACCCTGAGGATGGTGGCCCACCCTCTAAAAGACTGAGACCAGACAACCCGGTATGTAAATCTTCACAAGAGACAGCATTTAAGAAGGACTCTTTGTAAGAGTAACGGTGTGTGCAGATGGATATATGCTCGTTTCACTCTCAGAACCTCCAGCAGTGAGTGTTTGTTAACCTATCAGTAGCTCGCCACTGGAGTTAATGGATGTCTTTATTCACTTGGATCTGATAATGCACCTTCTCTGGGCTTCTGGCCTCTTCTTTCCACAAATATCTGCTTGAGTGTAGTGCAGTGATTTTTGTTTGCTTGATATGTGAAAGTGTTTGACAAATAACCCAACTATGTTGCGTAGATCTATGCGAGTTACATGACAAAAAATAGCAGCAGTTTATTCAGTTGAAATTAGAGTTGTTGTGCAGTCTTTGTTGTCAAAAGATTCAAATGATTAATTGTGATTAATCACAATGTTTTGTGTAGCTAAACATGAATATACACATTTGTCTCATTTGCTCAAATGTATCCCTTAAGAAAGATATTTCGATTTAAAGGCAAAACTGACAAGTCCAATGCAGAGAAGCCTTAGAACGCTTTCAGGTATTTTTGCTGCGTGTGGATATCGTGTGTGTTTGTGTGAATATATACTAGTTAAATGGGGTCATACCTCACTGCTGTAGGCCATAGCTCTGGAAGACAGTAGTAAAGCTTGGACTACAGTCTGTTGGGGACCATCTTTTATGATGAAGCCTGTACACAAAATATTAGTATTGCGATTATATTGCTGTTACAATTAGGGCTTTTGAATAAATCAAATGAATGGTATAATCACTTTTCTAGATTTTAAAAAGGCTTGAAGTATGTAAATATTGTTAGTGTCAAAATGTATGTTCACTTCCCTGTTCATAGAGTCCATAAATGTAAATGAAGCTGAAAAAATAGCTAGTTTTCAAATCATAGATTTTGAGACGTCACAGAACCAGCACATTTACATATATGTCCTTAATCAGCCATCTGTAGTTTAGCCCCACACAATGCATATATTTAAAAATAACATAAAAGCCAATAAGGTGTTATGCTGCAGAGATAAACCGTTTTACAGGTTCCCCTGTCTCCTGAGCCTCATTGAGCTCACTCTCTGCAGTATTGCATAGAAACATTAAATAAACCCAAACAGGGGCAATGAATACCTTAGGAATGGCCTGATAATAGAATTGTGTTCTAAATATCTTTGCATGCCGTCTGATGTGTTTGTTTCCTGATGTGTTAGTTATCTTCCCAAGACTCAGCTGGTGTTAACCATAACATAATTTCTCGCCGCAGTTGGTTTCATGTTCATTCGTCTGTAATGTGCAGCGGGTAGCTGTGGCTGGCTGTTTCTAAGCTGTATTTGTAAGTCACATCTTTTTTAATTGGTAGGAGGCAGCCATGAAAGCTGTCATGGTAAGGCAGGAGGTTTGTGAACATTTGTTATGAGACTGAAATATTTAATGAGGACAGTGAAGATGACATATTCGGAAGCCTAGCTAATTTGTCCTTCATTTTCTCTTCACAAAGCTTGGAATGCTAATAACCTCCCCATCCCTCTTTAGAAAGAAAGATGGCCAGAGCAGCAGTCACCAAGCTGTGTGGATCTGTGTGGATTAAACAGTGATTAATACCTGCTGTTTAGAATGTGTGGAGACAAATTGGAAAAGCTGAAAGTGCTGGAACAAAGGAGGAGCATCTAAGTATCGGGGTGGTGATCTCACATTAATTTCCCAGATATTTCCAACCGTCCTAGTACAAATTATAGCATGAATAACAAAACTGGACTGTTCCTTTTCTAGCATGATAATCTGTGCTGGAGATATTACGAATTCTGCAGATGCTGAAATTCATTCATGCATACAAACAAACTTTCACCATGCCCTCATGTCTGCACACCCACCACCCAGCACTGTTTTCCTCACAGATTCTACCGTGCAGTCTCTAAGACTTGTTTGCACTACAGAACATTTGATTTGGAGTGAACCTTGTCTATAAGGTTAATAAGCTTTGTGTGGGATATTTATATACTTTCCTGGTAAACTTTATAGATATATATAACAACTAATTAAGTCTTTTATATATAATCTTTTGTAATTTGACAGCCGGCTTCTCGGCTTCACACGTACGTAAGAGAACTAATAAAAGGTCTACAGTTTCAGATGTTGCATTTACATATGGGGTCTATTACTGTGATCTATAACATGTAGGGTAATGTGGGAAAAAAGTCCACCAGGATAAGATGCCCCCCATTTTTTCTCTCTGATTAAATGATGGCTAAAATCCAATTTCAACATATTTATTGAATGTCTACGGTCAAATTGATTCTAAAATGTCATCTAGAGTATTCCTGTTTTTTTTTTCTTTTGCTGTGAAAAGTCAACGTTAAAACTTTGGAGCAAGAAGTCCTCCCCCTCTACAGTACTGCTCAAGAATACAATTTACTTGGATTTTCACTATAAAATGGCAATATTTCTGGCTGTGGTCTGTGAACTGGCTATGTAACACTAGCATGAACCTACTTTTTGCTTTGAATGCTATTACTTTATTATTATTATTATGTCACCTCACATTTTTGGTCGTGAAATGGCATGGTTAACGTCAAATCAAATGTGGAGTACAGAGGCAAAACAACAAACGTGACACTATCCAATTACTTACAGACTGAATGGCAAGTCCCCAAGCTTGTGTAATTACCGTCAGTCTATTAAGGATGAGGTTGCAAGGGATGAGGTGCATTTATTGGCCTGTGAAACATTCAGCTGATAATAGGTAGTCCGTGGAGGAATGGCCTCAGCTGCAGTCAGTTGGACTCATAAAGAGCTCATTAGCGCAGTGTTTATGAATAATTCTGCTGGGGACCAGACAGCGCTCAGTCCAGCCTGCATACACTTCCATTAACAAACCAAAAAAAAACCCAGAGGAGACTGAGGGGGCAACACTGCTGAAGACATACTGCTAATCAAGCTGGTCAGCAGAGAGAGCAGAACTCAGCAGTCAGAGCACCTGCTGGTAACCCAAGGAGTGAATAGAAACTGCCATCCTCTATTAAACTGAAAGCTGAAGGCCATCTTGCCCGGGCTGATCTGTATTTATAATACACCACGATTCGGACGACGGCTTCCTTATCCTAAAACATGTTATCTCTGCAACCGTTTTCTCTCCTTACACCTGCGTGGCATCTATTTGGAGTCTGACTCAAGTGTGCCACATTTTGCTGTCAGCACTCCCTACGAGCTTCAAAATGATTTACCTTCATCAGCAGCTTCTATTTCACACCACCACTGCCACTCTGGCCACACAAAGTCAGCACTAGCCCCCAGAATAGCCTTTTTATGGGCCGGTTTGTTCCCGCTTACTTCTGTAAAGCTGCCACTTTTTATTGCCGCTTTGCCTTCGGTGGAATGAGAGGAGCCAGTAAACATAGGTGGTAGTGAGTGCAAAAGTGTTTCTCCTTTTTAAAAAAAAGTCACGCAAAGGAAGACAGTCTCAGGAACAAACATAAAAGAAGAAAGTAGGTCAGAAAGGTTCTCTGAGATAAAAAAGTGAGTTGATCTTTTTTGTGTGTGTGTGTTGGGTGCGTGAGTGTGTGAGTGTATGCCACTTTCGTTTTGCTTTAGCAGCTTCCCATCTTGGAGTGTGATTGAGCGTTTGAGCGATCAGTGGCCCGCCACTTGAAGTGCTTATATGCGCACACTAGTAGGAGAGGGAGGGAAAAGTTTTCTTTCCATTCTTTTCATTTTTCTGAATTTATATTTTGTGCGCATCTTCAAACAGAGAGAATTAGCATGCGCCTAAGTCTGCTTCCCCCTTTTTCTCGCAGCATTTATTTTTAGCCATGTTTTCACACCCCTCCAAACAGTGGAAAAGCTGTACGCGAGGAGTGGGAAAGAGAGATAAACAGGCTCTTAATTAAAAGCTCTTTGTTAAGAGCAGGGCCGGGCCGTACACTGTCACAGCCCTCAAGCCTCTGTACCGCGGGCACGCTGTTTTATTGTTCACAAATAGGTCACATGTAAATGGGCAGATGCGTGTGTGACAGTGAAGGAGAGAGAGAGAAACTCTGGCAGATGAAGAAAGGGTACTCAGGCGAAAGGCGAAGAGCAGCCTGCACACTTCCTCAGAAAAGCACCGTCAGTAATGAGTCGTCACTCCTTCAAATGTCACTCCTCTATCTGTCGAAAATATTTTGCATTCAACTGAGCAGGAATTCAATTTCATGGAAAAGAAATAGAAAACTCATTTTTTTTTATTGTTCACTGCCTCAGTAATAAAGGACCTTTCCTAACCGAAGCTATTGTATTTGACTCCACATTACATGAGAGATGTGTAGAAAAATGTTTCTGCCCTCATTTCATGATTCCAATGATTACTATAATCCACAAGCTGCAGTCCCTGCAGGGCTAACTAAAAGCCACGGGAAGCCCCATCTGAAGCACATCTAAAAGAGAAAGGAATCAAAAAAGCCCAAAGGAAACAGGCAAGCGGTGATAGAAAACTCAAACTCAAACAGTGCTGCCTCGTGGGGGACCGCTGCTCCTGCGACAGGCTTATAAATAGAAAGCTTGGATAAATACAGTCTGTTTTTTTATTGTGTCCTTCCACACTGGAGGATATTACATGTGCAGGTTTGCATATATGATAAACACACTTTTTCTGTGACTTGAATTGAACAGCCCTTTTCTTCCACACATACGTAGCATCTCATTTGTGGAACACTTTTCTGTACTATGTTAACTTCACCTTCACACACATAGGCAAATGCTTGTACATATTCCTCCAAACACAGTACCAGGAACAACCTGAGAATGCAGATTGCATTTCTTTTTCTTTTTTTCTTTTCTTTTTTTTTTTCGAGCAGGCCAGTGCATCGGAGTAGGCCAGACACTTTCTGTGTCCTGGGGGAGATGGTAGGCGTTGAATGCTTTTCTCTGTAGTTCTGTCTCTGTTCTACTCACCTCCCCTATAAACAGCAATCAGAACACACTCACCCCACTGCCCAGCTCGCCAGAATCAGGTCACAGGCACAGGGAAACAGAACTAGGCCATGAAGTTCACTCTTATTTATCTTGTTACTTTGAGGTGGAAGTGACATCAAACACAACTGTCCCCTGGCTCAGACATCAGTGCATGTACAAGGTGAAAGGATGGGACGGTATCCCAAGAAAGCCCCTGTAGAGTCTGCATAAAACTAGGGCTTCAAGTAATGGTTATTTATATCATCGCAACATCTATAGACCATTTTTTTCAGTGTAATTGAATAATTTTCAGTGTAACATAAATTGAAATAAACATAAATTTAAAAAGATTTCCTAGTTGAAATTGCTGGGGAAAAAAATATTTTTTTATAGTTAAAAGAATCTCAGTTATATGCTCAAGCCTGTAATTTTTTATATGAAAAAAAAAATTCTTCTTCATTAATTGTTATTAATTTTTTTATTCCAGTGTATTTCATTCATTCCTTAAGTCTCATTTTTTTTTAACTTATGTTAAATAATGTGTTTCCCCTTTTTTAACCCATAATATTAGATCATGTCTCCCTGGGTGTCATTTAATACATCACTTGATAAAGGTTTTGGCCTTTCCATGTTTATGATAAATGTTTTGGACCACATATTTTACAGATTTTAAGCGTTAACAGATTTATGGTAATCCATGTGCTAGTTTTGTCCTGTGCTTAGCATCACTGAAATGTTCCTTCCTGAGACATTCTGTGTGTAGCCTTATGTCTAATGTGACCTTTACTGTGCTGACATTAGTCCAATTAGTCTAGTTAGTTAAGAACTTAACCACTGTCAGTTGGAGCAGAAAATGAGCTGAAAGTCTAATGCTTTAGTTTTGTGCCATGCTGCGGTGAAAACACACTCATTTTAGTCTTGCTTTCTTGAGGTTTTCAGCTTTTGCTACGGTTTCAGAGTTCTGTCTGTGGAACACATCAATTACTTTTATGCTGCAAAGTGTGCATTAAGTGAAGTGAAAACTGTCAAACAATGGACATATTAACATTACACATTGCTTTTTTATTCATATATATATATATATATATGTACAAATCAAACATGTTTTGAACATGATTTATACAAATCAAACATGGTTTGCACTGTGTCAGAAAACTTCATAACCCTCATTTACATTTCATGATGTATTAATCAATTGAAAAGCAAATCTTTTCAAAATTTAAAGGAAGAGAATATCTGCACTCATTGACAATAGTGTTCAGGCAAGTTCACAAGGCCTCTCTGAAGGCTTTATCAGGTCAGCATGCAAAATGCTAAGAACATGGGGCAGCTGGTGGCCTAGCAGTTAGGGAGTCGCCCCTGTGATCAGAAGGTTGTGGGTTCAAATCCCAGCACTGCTAGTGGCGCCACTGAAGTACCCTTGTGCAAGGTTGCATCCCCACACACTGCTCCCTGGGTGCCCCCGGTGTGTGGCAGACCACTGCTTCACTTGATGAATGGGTTAACTGCAGAGGAGGAATTTCACATTGTTCGTATGCTTTGCTTTTCATGTTTACCCAAGAAGTTGCAGTTTCTGACATAGGAGTGTGTTACAACAGTGACTTTGAGACTTAGTCTAAGTGAGCCTGATGGGTAGTATTCTTCATTTTAGTGTCTGATACATGTGATACTAGTTCTATGAAAAACAGTGTTTTGAATATTGGATGCTGAATAGTGGATACATCAGACAAGAAAAAAACAGGCTTTCTTGGGAAGAAGAGTTTGTTGTAAACACTGGTAGACAGAACAGCAAAGGCAACCCTTGCTGTAGTTGAGTTTTGAGTAACGCATGTACTGAGGATGCGACAAGGCATAGGAGAGCTACGGCATGATGGAAAAAAAAACTGCCAATACCAATAAATATTTCATCATAGCCGAGAGAGGAGAATAAGTAAGACTGCTGCCCTTAGGGGGACAACAAGTAGGAAAAAACACAGGCTCACTTTTCCTGTGAGCTCATGTTGATTTAGGGACTGACAGACAGAAATGGTTTCACAAAGAAAAGAGGCTGTTCCAAACACCCTTCAGTCTCACCAAAGGCTTAGAAAGCTTTCTCTTTGTAAAAGTTAGGAAACTGAGCAGGTAGATGTCGATCAAGCCAAGATATTCTGGCACATAGGAAAAGAAATGTCTTTGAGCACAAAACAAACATACGCTCCTTATAAGACAGATATATCTCTCACAACAGAACCTAAAATTCTGTGTCCCACAGGATTTCTGTGCAGTATTTTTGCACTGCTCCAAAGCATTTCTGTATCAGAGAGACACTATGGAGCTCAAAATATACCATGAATCACTTAAACTCGTCGTACATCTTAACCTTTGTCTATGCCTTCTTTGAGAAAAATTTCAACAGTATTTTTTTGAATAGTATTTTATTTACCACCATTCTTATCACAGTAGACTGTTACCTGTACTGGGCCTTTCTGCTATATTATTTATACAGCTGTCCTGGATGTGAACTTCTTCAAACTGCTCGAGTATAAACAGCCACATGTCACTGGTTCAGTGTTGCTGTAAGCAACATATCTATTCATGACTAGTGATTCTGAGCCTACTGGCCCTTGAAGGGTTACCGCCTTGTTGATGCTTCAGTTGGCTTTTAAAATGCGGAGTGGGTATTTTCCCCATCCTGTGTTGTTTAAGCAAGATAAAGATCTAAAGTGCTCTCCGAGGAGGATGTGAGTGAGGATACTCAACCCTGGTGTCCTCTGCTTTCGAGTAACTGCCTCTGCTGTCTTTATAATGGATGATAAGCAGCAGTGCTGCTTTGAGAAATAGGCCAGTGAACAGGGGCAATTCTTGGCACTTCTTTGTGTCTGATTTACTTAAGGCTGACCTTCTCAGCTTTCTCAGTGAGGCTGGAATTGGCCATGCTCAAGAAGAGCTGGAGTTTGGGGAGAGTGCCAGAGCCCAGGCTGTTTTAGGACTGATAGTGGCCCAGTAATCCACTGTCCTCTCCCTGAAAGTGTGAGGTCAGAAACACAATGCAACAGGAGTCAAGCGGAATCTCCAGAAGTGAGGCAGAGTGTGTATATTTAATCTGGAGTATCAGATCTTGGACTAAAGTATCAGTTCTCCAAATACTCAGCACTAAAACCTAAGAGAATGTTGTTAATCTCAGTGCCTGACTTGATCTCACCTTCAAGCATCCAATTAGTCTTGATCTGTATCTTAGTGTAGTGGAGTTCGGTCTTTATCTACATCTGGAGAACTGCTTGGACAAATTCTTTCCTACAGCTCTGGTGTGCATGTCTGTGTGTGTTTGTTTACTGTGATTTGTATATTGCGCCTAATGTCCACTGGGATGGTCTGTATATGTCTCCTAACTTTGCCTCATGCATGTTTCACAGCTGCACAGAGGGCAAAACGAGCTGGTTGAATATTTAATATGCTCCTGTGTTTCTGATGCCCATCAGAGGCTGTGTGGGCTTTACGGTATCAGGAGTCGGTACTCTATTGTGCGGTTGTGAAGTTATGTAATTGATCATAGTTTTATTACTTGACTTTAGGCCCTCTTGGAATTATTCGAATTTGTTCAAAGGAAATATCCAAAAACTATTTTCAGTTTCTGCAAAATGAGCCAGTGTAAATTGGTTCATTAATCATAGTTTCTATCTCCATGCTTTTATGCTTATCACACTGTAAATTGTAGTAATTTCTCTTAACGAGCCCAGCTTGTCTCCTTTAAATGAACAGTTTGCAGCAAAGTCATGCTTTAATGTCCTAAGACGATAAAAGGCAACGTCTGTTTTTTTTTTCTCTTGCTGCCTTATCAACCTGACCTGATCTTGTCTGTTCCATGTCTCTCCTTGCAGGACAGTGCTGAGAATGAGGTGGACAGGAACAAATGCTGCACGCTCTGCAATATGTTCTTCACATCTGCCATCGTGGCTCAGTCACACTACCAGGGCAAAACACACGCCAAGAGAGTACGTCTGGTGCTCGGAGAGCAGCCGAGCTTAATCACCCCCACAGGTCAGGCTGCTACAAACATGCTTGTGTTTCATCGTTAACATGCAACTATTCCATTTATCGCTGTGCTTGTTTACTGTAAAGTGATGTCTGTCAGGCTTGTTGTTGTTGCAGTGATTGACCTCACTTGCTGCCATGCCAACATCTTAGTCATAAGAAGGGCTTCTAATAGTGTGTACAGTGAAACAGGTCCATAAAGCATGAGCTATGGTAGCTGTGGTCAGCACCATGATGTAACACTGTTGGAATTGGACAGACAGGGTGCAGAGGCAACGGAGCAATGCACTGTAAAATACAGTGGGATTAGATGCCCAGCGGTGTGCTTTTTCACCAAGTAATGAATCAGAGTTCAGGGCTATAAGAGTAGGGGAGAAGATTGGCTTGCTGTGAGCTTAAAGCCTGTGTGGCATGCAACTCTGCTCCAGCTGAAGAGCAGCTCAGACCCCTGGCCTGGTGCTATGTGCAGCATTAGCAGAGCTTTATTCAGGCTCCACTCAGTGCTTAAGCTTCAGACTGCATGGAGACAATAGACACAGATGTAGGCCAGCAAACCAAGGAAACATACCCACTGCATCATTCCTCAGTGGAGTGTCAAAAGCCTCACCTTTGAAGCTGAATCTAGCAGATATAGTGTATATTTATGGCATGCAGTAAATCTGCAAAAGCATTAAGAGTAAAAGCTCTGTGGAATGTGCACTTGCATGGAATGCTAATTACCAAAATTATGAAATAAAGATACAATGGGTGTCCTTTGAATATATATATATATATACACAACTCTAGAAAAAAAAAAAAAGAGACCACTGTAATTTATTTTTAAATCAAAAATTCTAAGAGTATGACATTCCATGCCAGTGT
>JBBIGA010000146.1:15804002-15823143 GCA_037576975.1 Alestes dentex
TATATATACACAACTCTAGAAAAAAAAAAAGAGACCACTGTAATTTATTTTTAAATCAACAATTCTAAGAGTATGACATTCCATGCCAGTGTAAATTCCTACACAAGTACTGGTTAGATCACCTGAATCCAATCTTATTTAATGAGGAAAAGTATAAAAAAGCACTGCTTTGAATTATTCAAGTTCTGTAATCACTGCATCATTTCTCTTATTTTGATGTCATGTCATTTCCTTTAAAATGATTCTTTAAAGAACAGTCTTTTTATTTGGAAGTTAGGAGAAATATTGTCAGCAGTTCTTAAAAACTAAGGCAAAGTTGTTCAGTTCAGTACTTGCACCTATAAAAGATAAAACCTGAGAAATGGAACATTTTTGCAGTGGTCTCTTTTTTTCCGGAGCTGTATAAATATACAAACCTGAGCTCACCTTGTCACTTGAGCCGAGCAGCCACTATAGGCTAACATCACCCAGTCAACCATGGCACGGCTCCCTTTTACTCATTTTTTGTTCCACATCTGCCACTCACGTGACCAGGCTGTAGGTCCCAGAGGCAGTGGTAAATGTATGGGAGACTGAGCCATACTCAGTTATGACCTAGTTGGAAAATGATATTACGTATATTTGTACTTAAACTTATGTTGCAAATATCTGCCCTGCAAAAGTCATCAGATTTGTCTGGATTACAAATCAGATTGTTCCAGAACATAATTTTATTGCAAACCAACATCATACTAGAGCAAATGTTCCTTATCTTATTGTCACTGAGTTTAGTCTTTATCTACTTCTGGAGAATTATTTTTGTCTACAGCTCTGGTGTACGTGTTTATGTGTGTTTGTTTACGGTGATTTGTATACTGTGCCTAATGTCTGCTGAGATGGTCTGTA
Source organism: Alestes dentex (assembly GCA_037576975.1). Lineage (NCBI taxonomy): Eukaryota > Metazoa > Chordata > Actinopteri > Characiformes > Alestidae > Alestes > Alestes dentex. The sequence goes on from JBBIGA010000146.1 coordinate 15,804,888, forward strand.
GATGCATACAAACAGATCTGATGAACAAATAGTTCCAGAAAGCATTTTCATTGTAAACCAAGAGCTTATTAAAACATTTTTTTTCAGAGACCAAATTCATTATTCATCAGTAGAAGTTAAATTAAAAACTGAAAAATGCGGCTTGCAAAAGGAATCAACCCCTTCAGACTAGTGCTTGGTAGAGCAACCTTTTCCAACATTTTTTCCTGGCAAACTCAATGCAGGTTGTTCAGTTGTGTGAAGTTTGTGGACGGCAGTTTTTAATAGTGCCACAAATTCCGGTGTTTTTTATTTAGCAGTGGCTTCTTTCTAACCAAACTGCCGTACAGGCCAATTGTGTGCATCGGATGGTGCACCCTTACTCCAGTCTCAGCCACTGAACTATAAGTAAAGTGTCCATTTGTCATACATGAACACTCTACAGCACAAAAATCATTCTCTACTTTTAACCCATTCACCCAAGTGAAGCAGCCAGGAACACAGCGCTCAGGGATCAGTGTGTGGGTGGTGCCACTAGCGGTCCTGGGATTCAAACCCACAGCCTTCTAATTGCAGAGGCAGTTCCCTAACCACTAGGCCAACAGCTGCCTAACCACTAGCCCACCAGATATGTGGCTTCTTCAAAGTGATTGTTGGCCACTTTGTGGCTTCCTTCACAAATTCCCATCTTGTTCTGATGAATGACCAAGTTTAGGAAATGCCTGGGTGCTTTACAGGAGTATCTCTAATCTGTGTTAGTGTGGAACTTTCATACTTATGCGAACAACATTTTTTAGTTAGTAACAGAATATATTCTTACATAATACCTAACATACTATCATCAATATCATTTTAAATGTATTTATTTTGAAAATAGTTACACATCCTTTAAAATAAAATATGGCATAGATGTATCATTTTAATAATTATCATCACCCAAGCCAGTCTGTTTACTTTCAAGGGTGCTGAATATTTTGTGAGGCACTGTATGATCAAAAGTTTCTGTCCAAATCAAAGGCATTAACTGTGAGTTTGTCTTCTCTTTGCTGCTGGAACAACCTGAAGTACTAATGATGAATAATTAGGTTTGTATATATGCCAGTCCACCCCACCCTAGCCTTTTTCAGTGGTGCTCCATGACTCTAGAGAATGCAATTCCACTGCTCCACAGCTCCACAGCTCAACTCTGGGGGGTTTACACCCCTTATTCAACTCTTGCCCTGAAGCATGATGACATTTTGCCCCTCTTTTCATTGGAGATCATGCAGGTTGTTTGTGGAGTTGGCTACCTCTGGGTGTGAATTTACTTTTAGAAATATATTGTTTATTGAAGAGAAAACAAGAGAGAATGCTGTTTTGGTTTTTATGCCATACAGGCAGATTCCCTTGCAGTGGTTGATTAATCTTCAGTCACGCATGTCAGCATCTCCATGACAACATCTTCATTGTTGAAGTACTTATATTTCCAGTGTCCTACTCTTAGCAAGAGCATGCATTTGTCAGTTCAGCCACACAACAAAATGTATTAACTTGGTATATGTTTAGTCTGCATCATATATATATATATATATTTATATAATAACCCTATAGTCACACATGAACAGACCACAGCACACAGTGTGAACAATGTGAAATTCTTTCTCTGCATTTAACCCATTAACCAAGTGAAGCAAGGGGAGCAGTATTTTGCTCAAGAGTACCTCAGTGGTGACGCTAGCAGTTGGGCTTCAAACCCACAACCTTCTGATTGCAGGGCCAACACCCTAACCACTAGGCCACCAGCTGCCTCTAGTGAAGAGCTGGCAGAAAATGTTTGTGTTTGTTTTGAATTCAAAGCTTGTACTGACATTGCATGACTTTGGCATTATTGACAGTTGAAGGCTATTATAAACCAAAGCTGTCAAAGTGAGATAGAATTGATTCCAGACACACTTTCAGTCACCTCAGACTTTGTCACTGAAAATAAGCAAGTGCCTGGGAAAGCTGTGAGTTTGTGGGGTTGTTATATTTAAACTTGGCATCCATGCGAATGGATTTGTTTCCATTTGCTCCCAGAGAGACATATTTGTTTTGACAAAAGTTTGCACAGTGTTCATTTTTGACTACACTGTATTTCAAAGAAAGCACAGCTATGTGATTGATGCTTAGCACATGTTTTGGAAGACTTGTTGTAGGCAAGACTTTAGGGCTTCTATCTTTAGCCTGTCTTTACTATTAAATTTCCTTTCCTATCATCGGACTAATTTTTAGCAAACAACTTCAGACAGGCAGAAGACACTAAGATTAGACAGGCAGAACATGTTCCATGTACATAACTGTCCCATTTTCAGCCCAACTGATTGTTTATACAAGTGCTGTATAATGTATAATTCCATTATCTTACATTACACACTGATTTTACACTCATGGTTAAATGTTTCTAACAGATATATGCTGCTAATTTTAGTTTAGCAAAGATACATTTCTGGTACCTCAAAGTCAAAAGCGAGTTCCGTCGCTTTTATTTTTTCCATTAAATCGGGAGTAAAGTGGAGGGCTACAGATTTCATGAGCGATTAACGTAACAAGTAACCTTCATGAAAATTCAAAGTGCTCTCCTCTCAGGAGAGCTCCATTAGATGAGGATTGCTGGTGACAGTTGAGGCAATGTGTGACAGAGATGCCCTTGAGAGTTACCTGGTCAGGCTCTCTTCCTCTCTCTCTGCCATCACACTCAGACTCCTGGGCAGTTTCAGACTCATCACACGACCCTGTGTGCCCTACCCTGTGCTTCCAGGCCTTCTCAGTGGAAAGAAGCACTTCATCACGGACCACTGAGCACATATCATACATCAGAGGAGAGAGGAAAAGTTTCTCTGTTTTGATTCTAGCTGACCTGAATGGGCTGTATTTTCCTCATTTCTTTCTCTTCCTAGCCTAAGTTAAAACTGTCTTTAAAAAAATTAAATTCCAAATGTGATTCTCACAAGAAAAGACATGTTCCCAGCACCATTCACATATTATTTATCTCACTGAGAAAGGATGATTGTTGAATTGTGGTTTAAATTGCTCTATGCACAGTGGAATCATCTCACTCCTAACAGTGCAATGTGGGTGGTGAGAGGAGCAGAGGGAACCGTAGTTACTGTAACTATGTGTTCTTGGCTTCGTGTTGCTTCAGTATGACTAACTAATCAACTAATGCACTACCTCAGCAACCGGAAAGTTCAACATTCGAGTTCTCAAAGATCAAACCACTTGAAAGTACGCCCACTAGATATGTCATAAACGTTGAATACCAAGATACTGGAAGTGCATTAAAGTCATCCGTGTCTCGGTATTATCTGGGTTATAGGCTACTTCTAAAGAACGGTCTCAGCGTTTGTTTTTTAGGCTATATATATTACTGACCAATTTGAGACAGTAAATCCTCAAATGGGCATCTAGAAACTTACCAATTCCATGCAGCCTCTCACAGGCACTATTTTATTTATTTTTTTTACATAAAGCTGTCACTTTGCTTCAGCACTATTGTTATAATGTTGTATTTGTTTCCATTTTTCCCTATTCTGTTCCAGGCCTTGGCACCTAAGATGCCTCTGGCACGAGTCGCCTTGACTGCAGCACACATGTAGTGCCATATTAGAGACGGCATAAACGATGGATTTTTCTTTCTCCACGATAATCCTAGCAACCACTGCTGCGTGGCCAGCCGCTCATGCGAGAGAATTCTTGACTCTTTTCTGTATTTTGGAGTGAAGGTTAGCTGCTCCTCTGTTGCTTTTGAAAGGATGCGTAAATTAGAATAGCTTTAATTTTGTGCTGCAACAGCATTTCGGTTGCCTTGAAAGATGGGTGAACTTGCAATGGTGTCAAGGCCTGCAGGCTATTTGGGGGTGGTAACCATGGCAACGGGGTCTGTAGTGCCATGGAGCCTGGAATACCTGGAGGTTTTCCATTCTTGTACTTCTGTTCCTAAGTGAAGGAACACTCCCGGACGTGCCAGGAAAAATGTGTCCCCAGAGGAGGATTCGCCTTTTCATGTATGCGTAATTCCAAACAGGCTCCTAAAACCTATTAGTATTGATTGTATATTATAAGCAATGGCTTGGCTAGAATACAGGCTGTGCTGTATAATGTAATATAATGTTATAATTCAGGCCATGCTATATTTACACTCAGAGATTTCTACTGTGCTCTCTGTCTCAGATTTGACCCCAGCAACCCCTCAGCACACAGATCCTCCCGCACCACCTCCTCCCTCATGGCCTTCCACGGGCAACAATGGAGAAGCAGGCAAGTACTGCTGCCTGTGCGGTGCCTGGTTCAACAACCCCCTGATGGCACAACAGCACTATGAGGGCAAGAAGCACAAGAGGAACGCAGCACGAGCGCGGCTACTAGAGCAGCTGGCAGGCAGTCTGGATGCCACCGAGAGCACAGGTGAGGTTTTGAAACAGGGATCGAGCTTGTTCGTGGGTAAAGCAAATGGAAAGGAAAGCAGGGAATTGAAAACAGTTGGTTGCTAAACATCCATGGTAAAAATGTCCATTTTTGAACCTCCACTGCTTTCTAATATGATCAGATGCCATGTTATGCTTTCCATGGTGACACCAGATGGTGTGCGCAACCAAAATGTGAAGCTCTAATTCAGTGCCTTCTATTTTTTTCTTTTTCTGTCTGGAGTTCATTCTCTAAATGTAAATATTGCAGAATGATGTAATCCGTGATCACAGTTTTGCGCTGTGTGCTCCAGGTGCCATGACCTATATCACAAGCTCAAAAGCCATTTTAACCAAACTGTGAGTCACCCAGCCTCTTAGCTCAGATCTGTGCGCAATGTCATCTTGAATATATTTACAGGTTGTAATCCAGATCTGCGTATTCCTGAGGAAAGATTATCTTCAGTAGATGCTCTGAGCTAGCAACAAGTGTCAGGAGCAGCTAAACTAGATCAGGAATTTTACAGAAGCATGATCAAAGTCTGAAAGAAGACATATTATATAAATTTATTTTAAAGGACGGATTGAGAGACTCTGGAATACACTATATGTTAAAAAGTACTTAGAGTCTAAGGTCATCATGCCCAATACCAAGTGATGACTAAAATGTGTTTGGGGTATAAAGTGTAATCGCATTCTCTATAGTTTGGAGGACCTTTCTGTCGATTTAGGTGGAGTGGCGTTTGAACTAACCATTCAGTACCAGTACCTGACCTAACTAAACCTTTTATTGGTGAATGCAATCAGATCCTCACATCTCAATCCTTACCATGTAAAGCCTTGCCTGAGGAATAGACGCTGCCACTGCAGCAAACGGGGATAAATTCCCTATTAAAATGCATAAATTCTGAAGAAACAGTGTGTGTAGCTGTGTAGGTTGCTACAAATTTATAGTATTCCAAGGATGTCACAAGGTGACTCCCTCATGCCCTAATGAGATGGGTTTTTTTTACATACAACTTAAATGACTAAAGACACTCCAAGTTCACTCATGTAATCCAAGCTTCAGCTCTAGTCAGCATCAGCACGCTGAGTTCTTAGCACCCAGCAGGACAGAGCTGCACGCAGGACAGCTGTCGGAAGAGCGCTGTCCTATAACAGCTCATGGGGGATCAGCAGGTACATGCTGATACTTCATTACCAAGGACAGAAACATAGCTAGACGCAATATAAAAGAGGAGTAATCACACTTGAGCTAATTTTAAAAGCTGTGTCATCGTAATCAGGCTTTGGAATCCCAGTGTGAAGACGGGAAAAGTTTATTTGCAGTTTATAGGAGCTGTAAACAAACTTTTTTTATCCTTGCAGAAAATACATCAGCTGCTCCGCATGACTTCCAGTTGTCAGAGATGGTTCTGAAAATGCAAGCCCTTTGTAAAATTTGTTGACAGCTAAAGTCGAAAAGGGTTTATCCCTTTCATGTCTTGAAAAAAATATGAAAAGGCCTTCATATTACTGCTAAAGAGTCTAAACAGTCTGTGCTAAACAGTATCGAAGCCAAAAGATGCCCTTGTTTAGAGCATATCACTGTGAATGTCACCTTCTATTTAAATCCCACCCAAAATATTTTCTGTTGACGACAACACCCTGCAAAAGGAGATGGACAAGTCTCACACCCCTAAACTGGTGAAGTTAGCACAGCTAAAATCATGATGAGAATTACCGCAGTTTCTCCTCTACATTACTCGAGAATGAGAGCGCTCAGCTCAGATCAGCCTTCGTTTCACAATGTTAAACCAGCATTCCTCTGGGAATCGGTGGTCCAAAACCTTGTCACTGATGTTTCTGACGCTGTATAAAAAGCTGGCTCCATAGGGCAGTGTGTATTTGGCTGCCCCTCAGGGTACTGTCAGGAGCCCTGCCGCCCTGCCAGATCCCATTCATCATCCTCACACGTAGCTGACAAGGTGAAGGTGAAGCCATGACTAAACATACCATGCACTTACACCACACTCAACACATCCTCTCATGTTTCTCGTTTACATTGTTCATTTGAGATCTGTTGACTCATTCTAAAGATCTCCTACTTGTTTAGCCCATCCATAAAGAGACTGCTTGGAGATTGCAGCACAGAGACTAGCCTGTTTATGTGCAAACCACTTTGGTGTAATGGCCTCCCAGCTGAGGGCTTATTTTAATGTTGAGGAAATGGGAACAAAGGATGGTCCCCCTCTGTTTCTGGCAGGTGTTAATTTTCTTCGGAACAAAAAAAAAGAGGAAATAGAGAAAAAGAGGGCCTTCGAGGCAAATGGCTGATCTACAAAGAGGGGATTTCAAAGTGCAGCATTTTGCTGTGTTTACAACTGCAAGAGAATTTGACTTCGTTTTTTGGAGTCTGTAAAATGCTAAGGACAAGGGCTGATCCAGAGATGATTTGCAGCAGCCTCCTAGAACACAGACAAAGACAGGGGAGAATTCTCTGTGTAGACAAAGTTCTAATTGAAAAAAAAAAACATGAAAATATTGTATGTAATGATTATGATGTAACAAACGGTATTCATTTAGATCAACCAAATTGTAATATGTCAACATAGGGAATTCCCTTTAAAACACTTGTCTTTGCCACTCTGAGCTTGCTTGTGTTCTTACAGCTCCATCTTTGCCTCACACAAATCTTAGATGACTTGTTACAGTAATGGAGAGTAAAATGGAATGAGCAAGTTTCCCCTCCTCACGCTGTATATCACCACTCTGATGCACAGCATGACAAATGAGAGTCATCTTGGACCACTGTACACGCTTGCATGCCAAAAGACAACCCACGTACTTATGTATGCATATATAGACAGTGCACACAGAATTACACCGTACTATTCTCATTCACCATGAGGAACATTGTAATAGTAGACAATCTATTATTTTCTGGCTTTTTCCTTTAACGCTGTGTGTGAGTATTTTCTCTTGTGTTTTTAAACATATGACAGTATGTTTCTGAGATGTATGGAGCTAAGAGAAGTGGAAAGAATTGTATTACATCGTAACCAGTTCAAAAAATGTTGGCCACAATTTCACGCCATAGCCATGCATCTAATGGGTTGACGTACTTTATGGATCTTTACCACATTGCTACATCCCAAGCTTCACAGAAACATTTGCATTGAAGAATGGGGCTTTCACTGCTGTAAATAAGGTCTTACCAGAGTACATGTGAAGCAATTTAAAGCGATCTTTCAATTTTCTGTTGATCTTGAATGAATGCCTCCAAAATAAACAAAATGCCATGGCCTAACAATCACTTTTTCCTGTACTAGGTCTCTCCTTGTCCATTCAACCAAGAAAGGTTAAGAATGCAGGGGGATTCTTGGAATGATCTTTCAGCCTGGTAGTAATTACCAGAGGCAAATAATTAGATGGATGGCCTGCTGTCTGAAAATAAGAGTGACCTCATTGCCTATAGCCAGCACTCAGCAGCAAACCTTCATCTGCTCCCAACAAGCATTTTTTAGCTTTGGTATTTCTTTCTTTCTTTCTTACTCTCTCACTCTCTCTCTCACTCTCTCTCTCTCTCTCTCTCTCTCTCTCTCTCTCTCTCTCTCTCTCTCTCTCTCTCTCTCTCTCTCTCTCTCTCTCTATGGCTTTTCAGGCAGTTTAATTAACAAGGATTATAAGCTGCCACAGCAATATGCTAGACTGGTTTATTGGCACCACACTGTGAGGTCATTAGGGGTGTACCATGTAGCAAACATTCGTCAAAGAGAGCTTATTAACAGAAACAAACACTCAGTGCTATTAATGGAGGGTCTGAGGACCATGCCTCAATCACACCAGCTAGATTTAAAAGACTAATTCTGGACTCTTCAGTCTTATCAGCAATAGCGCTGACTCACATCCCCGCTGCAGGGCTTCAGTTTCTAGTGTGAAAGGCTAAACTTTAATTAATAGACACTCATCAGACTCAGGAGAACAAAAGCAGTGACAGCAAGGGAGTGTATATCAGTGTGTTCTCACAGCCGCTTCTTTGGGTAGACCAATAGCCAATAACTCTTTTACGCTGTGTCAATTTGCTGTGCTTGTCATTTCAGTGATATGTCTCCTCTAAATAAGAAGAGGCATACAGACGTGTTAGAAGATTCATAATGACTGTATCACCATATGCTGTGTGCTGACGCCCCCCTGTTGATTGAAGACATGCACAACTTAATTTCAGCTAACTCCAAGAATCCTAAGTGTTTCCATTAAAAAACTGTATATCACTATAGAAATGAACATTTCCACCTATTTTGTGGATATCAGGCGAAAGGAGGTTTTACTAATAAAAAACCTGAAATCATTGCAGCTAGTGCAAAATTGCAGAGGTCAGGGTCCATAAAAATGTTTATAGGATTATACTTAAAAATGTTTATAGGTTTTAATTAAAACTGGCCAATCAAGTACAATTGGGATTAGGTCGATTTTTGTCACTTAAGAGTTATAGAGGATTTTCGGCCGCAATAAATGATGTAGTTGTCAAAAATAACTCTGCAGATGTCTTATAGAAATGAAGCCACTACACAGACCACATGGTTTCTCCATATGCGACAACTGAGTGTTGCTACACCTCTTCAGCTCCCTCTTTCTCTCTCTCGCTCTCTCTCTCTTTCTCTCTCTCATTCTTCTCATCCATCCATCTATTTTTGGGCCACTGCTGTTCTGTACCACCTGCAAACCCATTAATTAGCACACATCTGTTTTGCTCCCATTGCAGGGCTGTGCACGTGGCTTCTCTCCATTCGGCTAAACCAGCCAATCCATTTTCTCTCCAATCAAAAGGTCACTGAGACAAAAGAAATCTCCAAATGCTAATGCACACTTGGAATTTCAAGAGATTGAAAAGAGACATTTAATAGAAATTGATTAGCAAGGGATCTAGCTTGATAATGACACTGATATTAACTGCATCAACTGATATTACTCTGACAATACTTGTAAAGCAAGTGATTTTCACACAAAATGTGCTACAATAACAGGCCATAAATATAGATATCTTTTCTTTTTGTAAACTGGGGCATAACTCCGTTATTGTAACAAGAATTCATGGCATTAGAAGAAGCTTTAAATATAAATTTCATTTCCTAAAACTTCTAAACCAATCTGTGGCCAGAAGCATTTCAAAAGTTTTTTTTTGAGAATCTCAATTCTACAGGTATAACTGTGTCATGCAGCTTAAACACTCTCTCTGTTTATTTATATTGCAGGCCTGCGCAGTAGTTACTCATGCAGCATGTGTAACGTGGTGCTGAACTCCATTGAGCAGTACCATGCACACCTCCAGGGCTCCAAGCACCAAAACAAGTGAGTTAACTTCTCTCTATTTCTCCCTTGAAGTCTCTGAGCTGATGTGACTGAACTCTTTTTACCCTCTCTTTCCACTTATAGAAAGCTCCATGTATTGTTTTTTTGTCTGTGTCCTCCTCATGTATTCTTTCTTTTTGTAAATCACAGCAAACCCTTCTGTCTGCTCTTCTCAAAATCTTAGTGAACTTACATTAACCTTCAATGTCAAATTGACCAGGGTGATATGGGTCCCAGTGTTCATTGGGTGAATCTGTATAGGAGATGGAGGTCTTCCAGCTTACATCGTGCAAAATGAAAACAACAATAATACCGCACCAACAATAACAACAGGTTGTCACAGACATCACTGAAACAACAACTCACTAATGACAGGATTACAAGTACTGAGGACTACCACTGATTAAAACTGTCTAAATTCGATGGTTTTCTCTGAAACTCAGGCACATAAATGAGCTATTTTGTTGTCTGTGGTGTGTAGAGGATGCTTTGATGGGTAAACATTGCCACCTGTGAGATGAAGTTGATGCTTATTTTCCTCTGACGCAACCTCCGTGTGACATACCGCTGTGATCGTATAAGTTAGTGTTCAAATTCCCTGTCGCTGGCAGCATGGAAAATGCTATAGAAATTGTGATTTAGCAAGGGAAGAAAAGATACATTCAGAAAGACAGAAGACAGAGAGAAAAAGAAGCGAGACAGAACACAAAAGTGTGTGCAAGAGAGGGAGAGAGAAAGAGAGAGAGAGAGAGAGAGAGAGAGAAAGAAAGGGAGAGAGAGAAAGGAGATAGAGAGGGAGAGAGAGAGCACATGTGAGAGAGAGAGAGAGAGAGAGAAAGAGAGAGAGAGAGAGAGAGAGAGAGAGCAGCGCCTCTGCTGTGCGAATCCCAGTGGCATGCTCAGTTGACAGAGATATACTCTGCTTCATAAGTCAGGCAGTCAAAGACTTAATGCCAGCCACACTGTTTTTTTTTTTTATATATCTTTCTTTTTTTAAGCCAGAGTGCTTTTATGATACACAGATGGCCTATTTCTAAGCACTATGTGAATAGAATGTGAGCACTAAATCGCTAACAGTGCCCCCATAATTGCTCCTCACAATCAACCAATTGATTAACATGCCAACAGTGCCGAAGGTGGGGGAGTGAGAGGAGGACACCAGCTGAAAGCCAAATCACCACTGTCTCTTAGCTCCCACCACTCGTTCGTGTTAATTACAGCTACATCCTCTCTAATGAAAAATCACTAAAGGCGCAGAAGTGTGTTGGTGAAAAGGCACAGTTAGCTGTCTTGTCATTCCAACAGGTCTGTGTGCATTCCAATCAGGCAAAGACATAGCGGAGTGCACGCAGGGGCTTATTTTGCATCAAAACACAAGGAATGGAGAGGCTTTTTTTCTTGAACACCTCCGCAGTGAAGTCAAAGCGCAGCGTGAATGCATTCAGTAGGAGGACTAGTACTTAGATCTTTGCCCAGATACAAGCAACCATCTGGTAGAGCCCATATTAACCAGCTCTGATCATAATTATACTTCAGCCAAAGCATTTACCTTGTCTGTATTATCTGGAAAACTTTGCCCTTACCTTGATTAAGTTCAGTGCAGAACTGTTCCGTATATGTGGGTCTTATTTACACCATGAAATGTATTTTATTGATCCTGTAAAAGTGTTTATATCTTAGAGACCTCTTCTGTGTTGTATGGTACATTCTTAACTGTGCTGCCTTGTTTTTAAAACAATAATATGGAGGAGGGAGGGAGAGTAATGTGACTAGAATTGTTGTCATCATATAATAAAGTGTTCTGCTAGCACTTGACAACCTTTCTAACAGCCCAGTTAACAAGCTTTGCCCACAGTTTCTGCTAAGAGATGAGAACACTGACTCTGCTTTAGCATTTTCCATAAATTTCGTCTTCACGTTACACTGCCTTGTTTGCACACAAATTTTTTCACGAAAAGTCACAATGTTTGCCGCTGCATTTATTTTCTCATGTACTAATTACTTCACGCATAAACGTTAACCGTGAGTTCTATCATTATTGGCATGCCTTGTTAAAAAATGAGTAAAAGGGACAAGAGCTCAGTTGTGGCTAATGAGTTCATTCTTACACGCAAAATATGAGGAAAAAATGTAACCTTTAATTAAACTACATGTTGTCGAAGACAACTAAATATATTTTAAAATATTCAAACCACATGTCAGAGCAGGTTGCATCCCTCCATTTCATATGCAACCTCCCGTTGCTACCAAAATAGCCACGAGTCTAATTTTTGGTAAGACTGGAGAACACAGATCAAGGATCCTGAGACCACTCTCCAGTTCTCTTCAGATGCCTCAGGGTTGTAGGTCCTTTCCAGGGGTGCAGTCGGGCATCTGTGCAGGTTCAAGGTTACTTGATTGTCAGCAGCAGCTGTGTACCCGCACATGGTGAGGTGAGACGTTTCTCCATGGGACACGGTGAAACATACAGCAACATACAGCATTCAACAGAGTGCAGGTTACAACACACAGTGGACAACACACAGTGGACAACTCAAGTATGGACATTACGTAAACCTTCTGGAGTGAAGCTTTACGTTGTGAAGGCTGTATACCTTATATAGCTTGGATGGTAAAGTAAAATTTGCCAAACTAGCATTGTTATTGTATGCTGTGTAATTGTAAATGAGTAGTTCTATGAAAAATCAAATATACACTTTTCATGTAAACTGCAAAACATGTGTCTAGGTTATACATGTCCCAAATGTCTCCTAAATCATATCTAGGTCTGAAGTTAGGTTGCATTAAGTAGTCAACATTGTTTAAGGTACAGTGGAACTTAAGTATAAAAGTAAAAAGTTTATAAAACTTCACTATAGAACTGACTGCTGCTCACACACATTTTAGACAACAGGTTTTCTCTAAAATGTCTGTCTGTAACACTGAGAGAAGTTTGTGGCATGTACTACCTTCCAGAAACAATTTGGGTGACTCATTGACTTCTAATGTTACTGTTTATTGGCAGCGCAAGCTAACAACCAAACAACTCTGAACATTGACTGATCATTACAGATTTTAGAACAAACCATTTCTTTGGCGCGGCTGTTATCTGAATAATACATGATTTTATTCATCTGAATAATGTATGATTATGACTGTATAAACTATACTGTGATTTCAAAACCAAGCCAGAACATTTGGAAAAAAAATACAAAGGTTTTTAATGAGAGGCATGTTACTCATGACAAAATGTCAGGTATAACCCTACTTTACATTCATGTTCTTTACTACCAACACAGACTACTACCAATACATTAATGTAGGTTCGTACTAATTCAGTCATAGATCAGCATAGGCGAGTTTCCTCCAGCCTGCCCTGCTATAAATCAGGACAAGCCAGAACAAAAACAAAGTTTGTGTAGCACACTTTAATTTAGCACAATAAACTGCATGAATAATGACCAAATAATTGTGTTTCAGCACATAAAACTTCAACTGTATTTGCATAGTAATAGAAGTTTTGCATTTGCTTAATGTTATAGCATATCAAAAAGAGTGTCTTGTGAGTATATAATCTGGTGACTAAGTGTGCTGAGGTGAACCAAATTTGTAGCATACCCACTTTTTTTCTGAAGACTACACCACCTGTCCTCTCCTGTTTAGCCCACTCCATATTGTTAGCTTCATGTTTTCCCTGCCCTGACACTCAATTTAACTAACAACATAATTAGTAAACAGACTGCAGTTGGAAATTATTTAAAATACTGTATTTTAGGTTACTTGTATAGTTATGCCGTTAAATATGAAATGTTTCTGAAATTATAGATTTGTTCTCAGCAGTTAAAAACAAACATAAAATATAGATGTGTCTTTTGGCACTAAAGTAGTGATTTCGCAAATCATTATTCTGAGAGGGCTGTAGAGGGCTGCCATTACACTACTATGTACTGTGCCCTGTTTCAACAGTAGTTTGCCAGTGACCTTAAATCTGTATTGGAATATTTGCTGAGAAAAGGGCAGTTTGGGGGCCGACAATGATTAGAATATATCATCATAAATGATAGACAGCTACTTGTTCCTAGTAATGTGTTTCAGTAGCTGGTGCAGAGATGGGCTGGCTGGAAGGGAACAGCAGCACATATATCACAGCCTTTCTTACTCAGCATGTTCTGTCCTCGTAAACCATGGAAATGCTTTCTGGCTGTCATAGGCATCCATGTGAAGTGGGTATATGTACGTTGCAGCTCATATATAATTGGTGCCTTGTAATGGAATCTAAGATCTGCATTACAACTCTTGTAAAGCAGGCCATTATGCGCCACTAACTAGAGACATGTGACATTTTCTAGGGTTTCTAGTAAAAAAAACATAGAAATTCCATTCCATTTATCTTGTATTCAGTGTTTCTTAATAGTATGTTCTAGTTTGAATTATAATCTATCACCTGCAAAAAGCCCTTTGATCAAAAAATCATGGAGAGAAAACTAATCTAAGACACTAAAATCTAAGAACCAACTTGCGCAAGTCAAATTGATGTTGGTTACGAAGAAAAAGAAGAAGAGAAACATAGAAAACATGTCTGTTTTTTGAGTTGTCTTTGTACTGGCTGAGTTGCTGGGCAACATGGCCTGCATGGAGGAGGACTCTGTCAGGGGAGCAGATGTCATCTTAAGAAGGTGCAGAACCATGTTGTGATCTAATGAAAGCTACAGTGGTCCTGTGATAAATATGCCATGTTTAAGCTCAAGTCAAATTACATTCACATCTTTTTTGCAATACATTTTTCAGTGCAAAAACAAAAAGGCTTCTAATGGCCATGCTAAACTTCGCATACTGGAGAGAATTGTTACATAAACAATATTTTGCAATGCCTGATCTCTGTTAATATATATTGAGTTGTAAAAGTTTTCTTTTTTTTTTCTCCTCCTCTTGCCGTTAAATAAAACAAGAGCAATGTTCAGCCTAAAGGAACTGCCGCTAATGTGGGGGAAATTGATTTTTGAAGACTGGAATAGATAATGATAGCAGTCTAAAATAAGTCATAAATTAATCATGAATTCTTATCCAACTGTGACCATGGCTATGGGGAGAAGCTTCCAAATGGTGTTTAAAAAGTGATCTATACTTTTCCTCGGCAAGAAAGAAAAAAAAGACATACACTATCTGTAAACTCCAAATGACTCAAGAATTTTTCCTTCAATTTTGAAGTGGACATTATCATCACCTGATTTATGGTGTAAAGCATAGAGTTGAAACCCATTTGGCAGTTTAAACAGCTTGAAAAAGATAGTGTGTCCCCCATCCTGCAGAGGCAGCACTTTGCTGATGGATATGTTGAATTCACGGATGGTTTTTTTTTCTTTACCTATTTTCCCAGCACATTTTTTTACAATCCAATCTGGTTTTGCTCAATCTACTATTCCGTGATGAACAACAGTGACAGTCCAATATGCCTCAGCTATAATTATCCTACTGCAAAATGAGTAGAAAATGTATGAAAGGATTCCTGTGGGTTGACAGAATGAGAGCTTTCACATATAGTAGCTATGGCATTCCCTGCTGTAGCCGATCACAAAGCCCAAACTTACTACTCATCGCTAGCACTGTTGTGTATAGTTAAAGGCCATCAGTAGATTGATTATACAGAGAAATAGAAAAGTGGTCACCTCATTGCATTTTTGGTGTCTAAGCAGCTGGTGTGCTGAACCAGAGGCACACCAGCTGCTAAGACACCAAAAATGCAATCAGGGATGCCCTTTTTAGAGCATCCCTTCTGCATGAGCGGCACTTAACCACGACTGCTCCTCTCTGCCCTGTAAATTTATCAATGTGGAAGCCATTCTGTAAGGAAACTCTATTATGCGGCATTCCATCAGATAACCACATGCTTGTACACATACGCATATACCTTAGTACCTAGTGTTTAGCCAGAGAAAAGGACTGGCTGTGAATTACCACAAGTAGTTAATTCAGTCTGAAGCCACACCAGATGCTTACTGATCTGACACATTCGTCTGTGTTTAACAAAAAGTGACATCCCACATATTGGACAAGCTCTGTGTTCACAGGGACAATGACATGGCCAGTCAGTTCTGTAATGAGCAGTAATCTGCCCTACCTGGCCTGGCCTGCCGTCAAATCTTAGAGGGCTCTGTTTGTCATCACAGCTGTAATTTGGCGAAGAGGAGGGTCATTCTGCACCTCCCTTTGCTGGCGCCTCCTGTCCCTTGCAGCCAGTCCGGCAGGTTGTTATCTCTGATCATGAATAGCAGGCAACCTGCAGAGACGGGGCGAGTTTATTTATAACTGCCATCTTCCTGTATATCCTGCCTCTCAGCTAATCATGCTTACTGACCTTTGTCCAGCTACAGTGGGGGTCTGGTCTCTCTGTCTGAAACCAAAGAGCTAGAGTAATGGGGTCAGGCTTAGCTGCGCTGCCAGATTTAGTTAGCTGTGCTTATGTGCTGCTGGCCACCACTGCCCTCCACTGAGATGCTCATGGGGTACCAAGGGAGGAAAGTCATGTGGCACAATGTACTGACCTCCTTCTTTACATGACCTCCTTGGTGCCCCCTCCAGGAGTGGTTTGCCACTCAGAATGCTGCCACCAGAGCCTGGGCCATCATTTCCTTTAGCGTCACTCTTTGGAGAGTTCTTTGACCTGTGCGTGTGTGTGTGTGTGGGTGTGTGTGTGTGTGTGCTGAGTCACCCCACTCACTGCCCTTGGTCTCATATATTGGAGCACCTCAGCCAAACACACCTAGCACCCAGCATGAGCCACTAAAGCACACACACTGACCTCTTTACAGCCAACTCATACACATAGTTTGAAACACAGATTGTGGTGTTCCTATAGGTAAAATGCTCTCTGTGTATGCCTTTAGCTTGTTAAGGAGCCATTTCAGGTCATTCCTGATCCTGCAGGTGCATAACGAGCTTCAAAAAGTCTTTCTCCAGCCATTTATCATCACAAACTATACAGCTGTGCTGGCCCCAAAACAATAGTTCATTTCCCTCTTGCATTCGCATCCTTTTATCTGGACTTTTGTGGTTGCACCGGTAGGCAAATTTTTTTCCTTGGAGATGAAAGCGAACAACAGTTAAACCTGTGCATGTGGGTGCTGAAAGCACTTGCTACCTGATACCTACTTCTGCCCACACCAGACACACACATAAACACACTCTTTTTCCTGCTGAGCATGGGCTCTTATCTCCTTTGCGAGCGAAGAGCACACTGGTCTGGTCTGCTGCGATTACATGCCTGTTATCTTAAAGGCAGCCCAGCTCGGCACCCGCTATACCACTCTCCGGCCAGGCGAGTGTGCCTTCACCTGGGGTCTGTGCACCCATCAGCACTCTTAAGGAGATTTTACAGCATGCCTGCCCAGAGGCTGGGGGGCTGGATAAGGCAGTGATTTAGTGCGGGTAGTGGAGCGGCTGAGAGCAGGAATGCTGACAATGAAGCATTTTACTGCAAATGGTGAAGATGGTGAATAGCAAGGCACCAAGTATAGAATAGGGATGTGGTGGCACGTCAGAAACTCATCTACTCCTAATGTAAGGAGAATGGTATGTTTAGAGCAGTACAGATACATCTTGAGCAGCTTGAGTGAGAAGGAAGAACAATTACAGAAAGAGAGGAAGAAACAAGATGGACCTTGAAAGGAGACCCAACGAAAAGAAATATAACCAAGAGACATCGGAACAGTTTCCGTACTCCTGAGAGATGAGAGACTGTGGTACAGAGAGAGGATAGTACACTGCTTAAAGAGCCTTGTTGATTGATTAGATGAGGGCGGTGTAATCCGAGTTGGTACCAGTGGTTAGATCTCCTGATTCTTCCATCGATCCCCTGGGCTGCGCGGAACAAGATAGGGGGTTCCAGCTCATTGGCCTCTCTCTACTTGTGTAATCACTCTTTCTGAGCTGCGTGCTCCCATTTAATGGCAGAAGCCCCTGGGAGAGGGCCAGCAGAGGTGGTTCACAAGGTGGAAAAACACTGTTCCTGGTGCTGGGGACCTGATTCATTTAATTCATGGGGAATGAAGGCTTAGTGACCCAGATCCTTCTGTGAGCATGAGTCTAATGTCCAAAAAGAGGCCGCACTGAAGTAGCAGAGCGAGCCAACTGTTATGCCATGCTGCACTGGGATTACTGAAAGAGGCCTTTTTTAAGCACAAAGAAGTATACTTCTTCCTTCCTTTCAGGAGTTCCTGTTTGTGGAGCATGTGAAGAAACCCACATAAATCACAGCATGTCTGCCCTGCATTTAAATGCATTCTTTTTAAAAGCTGCTGAGATTCACAAGCTCATTTCGGCACAGTTCCCTTGTGTTATGTAAAAGAATGCAACTAGCTTGCTGATGGGTATAGAGAACTCACTGTGATAGAAGACTCTAGGAAACCGCTTGAGGTCGAGCCTAAATTAGTTTTATTTTTTGTCTTGTTTAAAGCAGTATTTTGATTTTGGAGTGTGGGGACCTCCTGATGTGTGGGTAAGTGTGTCTGTCGCTGTTCTCCTTGACCGCGTGCTCGGACGGTGAAACC
>JBBIGA010000146.1:15823243-15840814 GCA_037576975.1 Alestes dentex
ATATATAAAACTAAGGAATAAGCTGTCTTCTGTGCAGCCAGGAGCAGGCTTGGGAGATAATACCCTCCTGTCTCTGGGGGTCTGCAGGCCACGGGGCTGAGGCTGCCTCTACCCCCACTGTACAGCGCTGAGCAGGCTGGATGAGCGTCGACTCGTGTAAGGAGCTTTGGTGGGCAGACGAGTGCTCGGCTGACAGTCACTAAGGATTAGTTCTTTGCGCAGAGCAGGCATAAAGAGACTGGCTGTAAAAAACGATTTCTCTCCCCGTCCTTCAGCAGTGGCCCTTTAATCTGTCTCTCCCTCTTTTTTGCAACCTCCTAAAGTATGGAGCAGAGAAACTCGCAGCTCCACACTGCTGACTAGAAGCTACTCTCAGGAGGGCAACTCCTGTGAAATTTTTCATCACAGAAGACTGATGAACAAGTCTGACAAAGATTGAATTAATGGTTACAAAAATCACTTGTACTTTAGACTTTCAGGGCCTCCGATTTTTTTTGTTTTTTTTTTTACCTCAAGCTGCGTCACTGCTCACTTACTGAATTAGTTATTACTCAGTTGTCTTGGAAGATGTCTCTTTATGCCACTCCAAACATAGGCATGATCAGTCATTTTGAAAGAGTTTTGCAAGGGCTTTCAAACTTAATGAATACTCCTCTCCCTGTGGATGCTCAACCCACATACTGTTACTGCAGCAAATATTTCAGGTCTGATTTCTTGTTTTTCATCATTTACAAAGCTGATCCATGGGTCTACTGAGGGAGCTGCTTATTATTTATAGTTTACTCTTTCCTATTGCCATTATAACAATGGAGTTAGATGATACTGAGGTGAAAGTAAAGGGATCCTCAGAACAGACTTCACACAGCAAAGAAGAACAATCCTCAGGAATGACCAACAGCTACTACTAAATAAATGAATACACAGTGGAGATCAGCACTAGCTACTCTCAGAACACCACAGCCATAACACCACTATGCCACCGTTTCAAGAATGTGGTGCCTTCACCAGGTTAGATACTGAAGCTACTGAACAGTTCCAAAGCAGTCCTCACATATTTCCAAGACAACTGGCTGATGCCAGGTGCCCTCTTGCATCCCGTCACTCCTGTGTATTTAATCAGGCACAAAAGGACAGTGACCTTTTTTGGTGCTCGTCTGTAGTGGCTGCTCGGACTCATTTCAGCAATGAAGCTTTCCATGTGGGGCTTCAAGACAGTGCCAAAACTGATTGCTATCTCTCTAAACAAATCTCCACTGACCATCAGCTTATGCTGTCTTTCACTCTCTCTCTCTGTCTCTCTCTCACATACACACACAAACAAACACACACATGCCAACTTTAATATGTGGCATAAACTGAACAAAAAAACTGTTGCGTAAAATAGTTACATCTTGTTGTTTTTAAATGTTATATTTTCCAGAAATGTAAACATTGATATGATTTAATCGCAGTAATAATTATAAATGAATGCAAGCAGTTTTTCGTGAAGTGCTCATTTTGAGCTACTTCTGTCGGCACAGAAGTAGGTTAAAGTGGAAGCTGGTGGAATTTTGATAAAGGTAGCTTGGGTACAGACTTTGACTTACCTAGTTAATGTTCCATAAGTCTGGACATCAAGAGAGCTGAGTTACATCTGGCTTACGTCGTTCAGTTTGGTGGACTTGCACATCATAGATACAATCTGTTGTTATTCAGTGATTTTGTCACCATTTCTCAACAAACCCCTCCGTAGAGATAATGGTTTAATTACACAAAAGGTAAAACTATATGAGATTTATTTCAGCTTGTAAGTTACCTTGATGATGTCGGAACACTTTTCCACCTTGTTGTAGCCTTGCTTAACCCCAAAGATATATATGCAGAAGTATATTACGCTTGGTGACAATCAGACACAGTTTGAATGAAAGTAAGATAAAACTAGATCTTAGAATTACACTGAAAATGACCTTTACCTTGCTCTGTGTGATTATACTGCATTTCTCGAAACAGCAGACTCTCATTGCTATCCTTGTTAATGGCTAGACTACTGGATCAGCTCTCTGGCATTCATGCCTTTAAAGTAAGAATGGCCAAACAAACAAAATAGCTCCCACTAGTCCAGGTGAGAGATGAGAAAGGTCAAGGTACTTTCTGAAACTAGGTCTATTAAAATCGACATTTCTGTCAGCGTGATGGAAGATAGGGACCTCATTTATTACTGATCAAGCAAAGAAAAGGAGGCAAGGCATGGACTGTGTGGATATTTTATTCACTCTTTTCTGCTCGGTGAAATGAGCCAGCCCAGCTTCTATCTGCAAACATTCTTCTTGAAAAAAAAAAAAAATATAGGCATCAGCCAGCACAGCATGATTCACATATTTCAGATATGGACACATTGCTTTGGATGGCATTGGGTGTCAGACTGAGGCAGGCAAATATTGCTGGACTGGACTAGCAGAAAGCCAGATTTATTGGTCAGCCATTATCCCTCACCCACTGGCAAGGTGAGATTGACCTCCCTAGAGTTCTTTTGCTGTAATGCACTAGGCACTGCAGGAATGCAACAGTGATGAAAATTGAATTATCAAGGCTTACAGTGTGTTCTCTTCTGCCAGGACAATCATACATATGCATTAAGTATGAATATATACATGCTGCAGGTTAAATATTATGCATGCATTTTTAATTATTTTAACATTTAATTGTCTTAATAGAGTAAAGGTCAGGTGTGTGCATAGTTGAGTAGTCATTACATATTGCATTTCTCCAAAAAGGTAACTTTACAAGAGAAAGCGAAAACGTTCTTTACTTCTGATGAAAGTTCATTTAAAGCATTTTTGTAAATGAAAGCCTTTAATGTAGAAAAATAAAAATAGAAAATAAAAAAATGGGATACATAGTTTGCTTTAGACAGCAACAATCTGCACGCAGACAGGCACACCCCTCCTGGACTTATTTTTCAGAAAACAGCTGAATTGTCATATTCATTTTGACAAAAACTGGAAAGTTTTACACGGAGTTTCTGACTTGGCTTGTTACGGGAGATTTTTGTCACTCTTACAACCGGGGCACAGAGTGCAGAGAGACAAATCTCGTTAGAGCACTACGTACACATTAGACTTCCTTTTTTAGCATGACAGACCTCAGATGGCCGAGAGCCACCTCTTTAACTCTTATATGAAAGTCAGTACAAAGTAAAATCAACATTAAACAACTCTTACAGAGTCACACTGAATTATGTTCATTTTCACAAGAAGGACTTTCAACTCTGATTTAACCCCTTTTGTCTTTAATGAGTACTTTCTGCTGTCGCCATTAGAGCCCCACCACAAACACTTTTAATTCTAGAGCTTTAATGTGGAACATTTCGTTGTATCTTTAATGTTGCTTTTCTGTTTCTCTTCCAGTCTGAAACAACATCAGCAATGAAAAGCAGCGTATGTGGGAATCATCGTGGATGACGCTCAGAAGAAAAGAGGAAACGAATGTTCTTGAGAGAACTTATGGAGCTGCACGGACATAGGGCACCTGGGACAGGACACCCGTTAGTTTGTTCTCGAGTTTCTCAATATCTTGAAGGTTCCTTGACCATTTTGTGCTTTATATTTCTAATCAAGGTCAATGGTTAAACCCACAGTCATAAGCTGGAAGTACACAGTGTCCTCCTCTGTGACTAGTTATGAACCTAAAGTAAATTGATGTCAGTTGGTGTTACAGTGGTTATAACAATGACAATGGCAATAGTATCATTTAACTGCACCAGCCTGAACAGACAGGGTCACGGTACTTGAGTATTTTCTTGCATCCTCAAAGTCTTGTGTGCAATGATGATCTGTGATATGTCAACCCACTCTGCTCCTCAAACCTCTGAGCACTGCTTTGGTGGATCACTCAGGCATACCAAGCTGCAAAAAGGCACAAAGAAGAGGTTGTCAGTCATCTTAGTGGCATTGTCTCGTCAGGTAATTGTCCTGCTTGTGTGTGAATGCTCCCATTGCGGAGTCAATTAGACTACCTTTATATAAAATTAATCTTGGCCTCAATAAAGAGCTGCAGTAGACATAGCAAGGCCTTTCCATTTTTCTTACACAGTGGCCACATTGTTTATTTCTATATAAAAAAAAAACCCCTCTTTTTGAGTTGACTCTCATGTACTATTAAGAAAACATTCCTACTGATTTTAGAAACGTTACTGCAGAGACTAGACATGAAGCCATTCACTATGTGCAGGTCTGACTTACTACATCGCCCATATTGCTTCATCATTAACAGTACAGGTCTTTTCTGTCTTACCGGTGTTGAGAGGCAGCTTGGTCACGCTGTGTGTTTGAAATCAAATATGTCATCACTGTTGTATAAAACGTTTGTTTTCTTTGGACAGTTGGGAATGACAGCTTCCCCTTACATTATGTGAATGTTTTGTGAAGAGTGGATCATTAGAAATTGTCTAAAAAAATAATACAATCTTAAATCATATAAAGAAAACAGTTCAAAACACTACAGAAATACAAGGTTTGGTAATGGGGCAACTATAAGTCATTCACATCATGCAGATGTAATTTCACAGTTATTTCTAATAGAGTTAGGTTGGCATTAATGCTTGTTTCTATGCCAAAAGGACTTCCTCTAAACAGCTCAATGCCTTTCTGTTGTGTTTTTTTTTTTTTTTACATCTTCGACTTTCGTTGTATGTTCAATAACATCTGACTTATGTTCAAAGAATCTGACTTTGCAGGTGAGGTAAGATTTATGCAATTATAATACAGAAATGTGTGCTGCTTTTTAAATCATTTGTGATTGGATGAAAAAGTTGTCAACTGTTGTGTAAGTTTTTTTGTGAAAAATAGCCATCAAATCCAGGAGAGACAACACTCCCTCATGAGTGTTGTGTATTTATGCCAGCAACCTTTGGCGTTGCTGTAATTGATGGTGACTGGAAAACCACAGACTGATCCCTTAACTCTTTTCAGGACAAGGCAGAAGATTTGCTAGCTGTCATGCCCACTAAATACTTGGACAATTGTCAGCTGTATCAGGGCCCAGGATTGAGGGAAATGCCATTCAGAGAGCATGGCTTACCAACTGCCGGCAGCAAAATGACATTAGGACTGGCGACATGATGCCAAGACAAAACCTGTATCAACTTGGTTTACATTAAGTTCCACCCAATCAAATGCTCAGAGTCTTTTGCTGTTCATATTGTTGTGATGTTCATCATGCGGAATGCCATTTCAAATGAACACACCAAACAAAGTTGTGTATTTCATGAGGGTTTTGGTCAATAAGGTTTTTATTCATAGGTCACAGGATATATGCTGTATGTATATGAAATGCATCAGACACAATATGGGTGCACTGACAGGTTTATCGAAGTAGAAATGATGAGACATGTCACAGGTATGTTTTATTTCTGACAATGGAAATGGTGAGAATGTCGTGACGTGTGCACATTTGTAAATACACTTGATATCTATTTTCTCTTTCAAACAAGAATTTTGTCTGTGATCCATTATTCCTTTACCAGATCTATGGCATTTAGACATTACTCATACTCTCTCATGCACGGACATCAGTCATTTTAAGGTCTCTTAAAATGTTCACGCTCAAATTCAGATTCATTCGCCAAAGAGAGCACATGGCACAGATGAAATATAGGGTTCAGCTATAGCTACTGGAGGAATCCTCCTGTTTGGATTTATGGTGGTATGTGTGGATGTGTGTGTGTGTGGGATGGGGGTGGGGGGTTTGTAGGGATAAGTTTCCCTCCATAGTACAGCAACAAGGAGCAAGGTCACTCTTCTTATGTGTGTACACTATCTGCTTGATCCAGTGGTCTTCCTATCCTGGCTGTTTATAAACCTCGCTTAAATTCAAAGGGCTTGTGACAGCTGTTTAAAGAATGTGAGATATGCCTGGGTGGGTAAATATATCCTTTCTCTTCTCTTTAAGACCTACTAGCCGAAAAGATCAATAGCTAAATCACTCTGTCAGAGGTCAAACACAGGCATAAACCAGAAATTAATGCTATAGGAGTTTCGCAGCTCTCTGAGGTGCTTTCCTGCTGAAGGAAATAAGGAACATTGCCTTTAACATATAGGTGAATTGGATAACTTTGATTATATGTGTGAAGTGGATAATATTGATTATCTCAATAAGCCCGTTAAGGGATGGGAAATTTTAGGCAGCAAGCAACCGGACAGTTCTTGAAGTTGATGTGTTGGAAACAGCTGTAAGCATAAAAATCTGAGCAACTTTGAAAGGGGTCAAATTGTGATAGCTAGACAACTGTCTCCAGAAACAGCAGGTCATATGGGGTGTTCTTGGCTCATTGGTGCTCCATGGGAGAGAGAAGTCTAGCCCATCTGGTCCAATCTCACAGAAGAGCTCCAGCAGCACAAATTGATGAAAAAGTTCCTGGTAGTTGTGATAGAAAGAAGTCAGAACACGCAATGCTTCACAGCTTGCTGCTTAGGGGGCTGTGTAGCTGCCGCCTGGTCAGAGTGCAGAATGTGACCCCTGCTCACCACTGAAAGTACCTACAGTGGGCATGTGAGCCGCATAACTAGATAATGGAGCAGTGGAGGGTGACTGGGTCTCCTGAATCACATTTTTTTTTTTACATCATGTGAACGTCACTTACCTGAAAAAAGATGGCACCAGGATGCACCATGGGAAGTAGCCAAGTCAGTGGAGGCAGTGTGAAGGTCTGGGCAGTGTTCCAGATGTCAGTCTGATTATGCATCTGTGAGATGTGCTGGAAACCATCAGCTCAATCCATGGAGACCCCAACTCACAACTTACAGGACTTCAAGGGATTTTCAGCTAATGTATTGGTGCTAGACCCCTCAGCACACCTTCAGAGCTCTTGTGGAGTCCATGCCTCGACGGGTCAAAGCTATTTTGGTGGAACGAGTGGGATCTACACAATATTAGGCAGATGGTTTTAAAGTATATGTACAGTTGTATGCAAAAGTTTAGACAACCCTGGTCAAACCCTGGTCGTACATTTATATGCTTTTGCATTGAACAAACCTAAATATGACACATTTATCATTTATTTGTTGAATTTAACTTTGGGGGAAAATAAAGCATAAAATGTAGCATTTGCATGCAGTGCTTAGAATCAGAAACAGAAAACTTTGTTGATCCCAGTGGAAATTTAGGACATTTTTCTCATGGTTATATGTGTACAGCTTCTAGCTCAGAAATATTAATAATATCTTTCGTTTCAGATCCTTGGTTGACCACCCATATGTGGTCATGACTGTTGAGTGTTAGCACCTTGAAAGGTCACATCATTTCGTATGCTCTGTAAAAGTCTTTACCTGACTTGGATTAAGGTCTAATGAGTCAAATGAGGTCTGAGACCTTTCAAAAAAAAAAAAAAAAAAATGAATGAATCAACTGTAAAATGGCCCAAAATTCTGCACAATTTTTTGGTTGAATATATTAAATTCAGCACAAAAACTGTAAGTATGCATTGAAATTTGTAGAAATGTGTGAGTTAGGTAGGTTCTAAGCATATTGTGGAAAAGGCACTGAGTCATAGGAAATACCCTAAACAATTAGAAATAGTTTGATAAAATACAACTGAATTTTTTGGAGAACTACAACTAGTCACCATACCATACCCACAGTGAAGCATGGAAGTGTTAGCACCTTGAAAGGAATGGGACTGCATCATGGAATGGGACTGCTTCTCTGCAAATGTTCCTGGGGCATTCTGGAGGCCAATCAGCACAGAGGTCATTTACATATGGTATGTAAGGTTCAAAAGCACATTAACAAAAACAGCCTGTTTGATTCCAAAGGGTACATTTTGGCACACAAACCAATATACACGTCATAAGTGAACCTCAGATAAAAAACTAAATAAATAAGAAAATAGCTAGCTCACCTCAGGACAAACACAGGGCCATTCCCTCCCACTGAGGACACGTCTTCACAGAACAAAATAAATGCGGATAATAAACCTCGCTTACTTTATCACAGTCTGTGTGCCAAGGCCTCAGACATTGCAAACTGTTTTTGTCCTGATCGTCACATACCTACCCTTGGGTTATGTCTGCTTGCCTTTGCTTTATTTTAAAATCAGATAACATGAGATGTGTTCAAAGCAGGGCTGAAAAACAAAACATTCCCGATATGAACTTTTACTCTGCAGATTCAGATTCAGGCAGTGTCCAGTTTACTCTGTTTGTGCTGGTTCTCTACTGACTACCCAGATTGTATTAGAAAAACAGGAAAAATCAATGACAGTTGATTTGTTTGTACTATTACACCTCCAACCACTGTCTAATGCTATTTGTAAAATATAGTACCATTTTAAGATCTAATCTGCTTCTGCTAAGTGTTTTTTTTTGCACATCTGCATGTTTCAAAACTGCATCTTGATGGATTCTTGTTTAAACAGCACTAGGTGATAGTAGTAAACTGTTTAAAGGGTCACTAACCAAATGCTGCTGTCTTTCAGAAAATGTGATCCTGTTCAATCTCACAGAAGAGCTCCTGCAGCAGAAACTGATGAAAAAGTTAATGCTAGTTGTGAGAGAAGAGTGTCAGAACACATGGTGCTTCACAGCTTGCTGCTTATGGGGCTGCGCAGCTGCCGCCTGGTCAGAGTGCAGAAACTGACCCCTGTTCGCCACTGAAAGTACTTACAGTGGACATGGGAGCAGCATAACTAGATAATGGAGCAGTGGAAGGTGACTGGGTCTCCTGAATCACATTTTCTTTTACATGTGGACATCGCTTACCTAGAAAAAACATGGCACCAGGATGCACTATGGGCATAAGCCAAGTCAGTGAAGTAAAATAGAGTATATTTTTAAGATCTAATTTGCTTCTGCTAAGTGCTTTTTTGCACATCTGCACGTTACATAACTGCGCCTTGATGAATTCTTGTTTAAACCGCACCAGGTGATCATAGTAAACTGTTTAATGGGTCACTAACCAAATGCTGCTGTCTTTCAGAAAATGTGATCCTGAACCATATGGTCATATTTGTAGAAAAAATACATAAATAATAAATGAACAAGAAGCTTGGGACTAAAGTGAACTCTCAGGGTCATTTAAGGGAGCTGAAAGGAAAACCTGATACTGTGTTTTTGACTCTTTTTTTCTAAGGCATGCGACTGTATTTTAGAGCAAATATTGGATGAGCATAGCCCAAAGGTTTCAGATAAACAGTTCATTAACATAGTTCATGACCAGTAAAGATTTTTAGCATTGGAAGCCCACTTTATTGGTATTGTTGTCAACTTTATCCACCTGAAAGCTATTGCGGGGCTGGTTTGCAGGTCTTACTAGCAATAAATAATTTCACCTTTACTGAGAGCCAGGTACTTAGTCAGGTATTCTGTCTCCTGTGCTGTGTTACATGTGAGCACTCAATGTACATAGTGTCTTATTTATTTTAGTATAGACTTATTCATTTCTTTGTTCATGATGTTTTGTGAAATAAGTGCTCTAACGCAATATCAATCGAACTCATTGATAATGCCAGCATGGTTTATCACTCCTTACTTACAGACCAAGATGAAGCCCTGTCTTATTTTCCCTGGCTCTTCAATCACTGCTTAGTGACCATTACAGTCCGCCATTACCTTGGTCATTTACATTTACATTTATGGCATTTAACAGAAGGTTTTATCCAAAGCGACTTCCATTCCCTAACTACAGGGGGCAGTCTCCCTGGAGCAACTTGGGGTTAAATGTAAATGTCATTGTGAACTGTCAATATATTTTGATTTAATAAGAAGATTATCAGTAGTGTAAGGTTGATAAGAGATGCCATCGTAATAAAGAGATTCCTTGTTATGTTCTTAATGATTTTTTTGTTGTTGCTGTTCTTCAAGATGTTACGTTGTAGTTGTTTGAAAATCTTGATCAATGTGCCTCTTTTTAACGGAGCACCTGCCTCTCTAAAATCTCTACACAGCCCTGATTGGCTTTTCAATATTTGTGCTGACATAGCAGCTGACATATTACTATTTCGAAGTGCTAGTCACATTCTGCCATCTGGCTTGTTACAGATCTAATTTGGGAGTAAGCTCATGACTTATCACTTCTTGTTGCCATGGCACATTCCACACATATACCTCACTGCTATTAGAAGACACATATCTTTTACATTTTGTTCTAAATAAGTTTCAAGTGAAAAATGAACTATGCTTTAATATGCCTTGTATTTAACTCACATTTTTTATGCTTCACTAATAATAACAACAACCATAATAATAATGACAATAATAATAATGCACTATTTGTTCTATGGACAGCTTGGCAAGATTGCCATATTGATCTCAGAGGTTGTGAAATCTGAAGGTGATTGTTTCTGACTGCCTCCCAGCAAAGTAAGCAGCTTTTCACCTCAGATAACTTCATATGAAGCCTAAAATCATAACCACCTCTACGTGACCTGAAAAACATATTTGGAGTAATTGAATTGTGAGTAATCTAATCAAAGGTTCAGGTCAGAGTCACAGGCCTTTGAAAAGAGGCACAGTGACATTAATTCAATTGCACTCCACATATTTATTTTTACACACAACATACACACAAACTTACTTACAAATACAAAACACAAAACACAAAAACAGCGCATCCATGAATAATAATAAGAAAAGTGGTAATAATAATTGGTATAATCAACAATAGGTATAATCAAAGGTTTTATAGCATTTCCTGTAATGTTTTAGAATGGAGATGTTACACTTAAAAATGAAAGACCTTCTGAATGGGTTTTTATGGTATTTTCAGTCTACGGAACTATGGCAACATATTATGAGGGAATTATTTTCTTGCCATACTAAGTGTAAAGGGTTGCTTTTGTGCTTAACCTGAGAATCAGAATCAGAAAACTTTAATGATCCCGGAGGAAAGTGCTTAATGTAGAAATATGTAGAAATAGAGAGTTATACGGTTTTGCTAAGATTGTGACAATTAATGTATGGTACACAAAACAGATCAGAGGAAATGCAGAGACCCACAGGTCTCCACTCTTCAGCTGGCCAATGTTGTTGACTGAGCCTTTATTCAAGTTATGATGAAATGACATAACACTCTCTGGAACATAGATCTCCAGGAAAATGGCTAGTGACCACTGTTTTAAAGGAACAACACACAGTGACAACTGACAAAGCATTACTGTGCAAGTCACTCAATGGTTTGAATCCTAAATACATCTCTGATGTGTTTGATGTATGTGATTCTGGCAGGTCTGTTAGATCCGCAGGAGCTGCCCAGCTGGTGGTGAAAAGAACTGAAACTAAAGGCGTTTAGCCACTATGCTTCTTGCTGCTGGAACAAACTGCCCACCAGTATCAGATCTGCCTCAACTGTAGCCTTAAAAAACTGCTAAAAACCATTCTGTTCTCCTCCACCTTCTTTAAAATACCTGCACTTCTATCTCACTTCTAATACTGTTTTCCCTAATATTTTGCTTCCTTATTTATTAATATGTTTATTCTGTTCCTGTTGAAGCGCATTGACTGTGTATGATAATATGAAACTTGACTTGATTCGATTTGACTTGAGTACAGTAGGGCTACGCAACAACAAGCCTGTTTTACCCGGGGTTAAAATAATTGATCTCATTTCTATTAAAATATAAAAGCAGTGAATAGCTCTCTTCCTCTCTCTCTCACTCTCTCTCTCTTTCTGTGTGTGTGTGTGTGTGTGTGTGTGTGTGTGTCGATCTGTCTTTCTGTTTCTCTTTTTTTACACAGGAATATGATTTTAGGACATCACACCTCACCACCACTATAATCCAATTATCTGGGAAATCAAATTGCCCCCTGGTAACAATCTGCTAAGGAATACATTTTAAAGGCCCTCACAAGGGCAATGACCGAGACTCATAAAGCAGCTTGATTCAATTGTCATTTCCTTTGTCATCATGTGCCAAAGCCATACAGCAGGTGACTTTGAAAGTGACACTTTTCAGGCTATTAGACTAACTGACACTTTCTGAAGTCAAACTGAGGCACAGACTGAAGTGTGAGGTGCCCTACACCAGCCCCCCTACCCCACACAAACCCCTGCACTACCTTTACAGTGATAGTAGACAGAAAAGAGGTAGCTACCATGTCCTTGCTCATATACAACCTCGTTATCCAGCAGCTTTGTTTTATCCCTGTGACAGTCTGGGAGGTCCCAGCTATCAGGTGTGTGTTACTGTGCTGTGAAACTCAGAATATTTATAAGGTAAAGCAGCGTTATTGGGGGGGAGGGATTAAGCTTTGTGCTCCTGAGGCTAAGGGAATGGATATGCAGGAGCTCGTCCTGGGTTCAGTGATGGAAACCAGCATGAGGTGTCAAGGTGACCCAGTTGCTGGCTGGGGCTGGGGCTGCCTGCTCCAAACTGGCTAAAGCTGAAGGCACACACTGGTAGAATGATCAGTCACATCAAATGTTTACCAAGAACCACACTCCAACCGGGACACAATATTGCACATCCGTCAGAGTGCGTTAGATTATATATCAGTCACTTCCATCCCGGAGCACTTCAAGGGCTTTTTAAATTTCTAAATAAAATAAAATATTGAGTTTTAAATATAAACCTGAAAGCTGCCGCGTGACGCTCGCAACCTAAGTTAGTTTATATCATTGGTTAAAAGGTAGGAAATCATTTAAAATTTTAATGAAATGTCAGAGGAAATAAAGTCTCACTTGCCTCAGTGCGCTCTGAGGAACGACTGTGAAGAGATCATCCCATATTCACTTTAACTCCCTCAAAGGACAGACCAGGTCCATAAACTGAGGTAAGAGCAGTTTTCATTACTCTGTCTGGTTCATTTTTAAACCTGGATTGTCTGTTATCATTTCAGAGCTAAGGTGACTGACAGATGCAATCCAAGTTAGGCTTGTTACACGTATGTCGTGATTAAATGAGGAACACTATGCCAAGCTAGATTTTATCAGATAAAATGTTTAGTCCTTTTACGTGTGTCTAATCCATTAAATAATTGCACTTACTACATGTATTATTAACTTTGTTAATTATCTGCTGGGACTAAAGAGCTCAGCAGACCTGCTATACATTACAATTAAATAGATACATAAAATATATTATATACCCTGAATATCTGTCTTGACAGGGCAATATTTTTAATTTGTTGATGGGGTTTAGGTTTGAAATGTGAGATTTTAACCATAAAATGATATTTGGAGGATTGTTTAACTTTTTAGGGGTTTAAGACCATAAAATATTGAACTGTTAATATTGGACTGAAATAACCACACAAGTTTTTACATCAAAAAATGGATTCTCTTGATTGAAATGATGAGTATGCAGTATTTGCAATGCATCATTTCACACAATTATTCTTTTCTGCACACTATTATAGGAAGATAGGAAAGGGTACTCAGATAGGAAAGGATAAAAATGAATTTAATAATCCTAAATCCTGATACGTGGCTATGCATACTGTAGCAGTATACTTGGACCTTTAGAGAGAACATGAATTCCCTTTTCTCACTTTGCAGCAGAGGGGAACCCTCAGCGTCTTCAGGACCTTTGGAAAGGCCTATTGATTTCTGGGAATTAAAATAATAATGTCTAGTTTTTATTCCTTTCTTTTAAATTTTAGACATTTGCAGAATAATTTTTTAATATTTTGTATTTATGTACTGTTGTGTGTTATTCTTGCTTCATTAATACATTTTAGTTGGAAGCAATGGGGTTAATTTCTCAAAATAGTCAACAGAATATTATCCAGTCAGCATTTTTTGACTCTTGGTAGGTTGTATGCCTTCAGATGGTGGTGTAAAGTCCTACCCTATCAGATTAGCCAAGACAGGAATCAAACTGTCATGTTTCAATTTTTAACAAGTAGGAAGAATTTCATGAGCAAAAACATCACTCTAGGCCGTTTGAAAGTCCTAGACACATCACTGACTGCGAATCTGAGTGGCACTGACTATGAGTGGCACTGAGTTCTGTCATGGTAAACAGCTGCAGCTCTATGCAAAGATACTCGGATGTGTTTATTACAAGCTTCAGATAAAACATACATAGTCTTTTATAGCAAAATAATAGGACAGCATCCAGTGCAGCTGACAAAAGCAGAGAAGGTACAAAGTGTAAATGAATACAGTAATGTGTCAGATATTGTATTCCAGCAGCAGAGTAATTAAATATGCAAAATTGCAAAGATTTCTAATGTTAAGAAATATGCCAGTAGCCTAACATAGTAGTAGAATTCAACAGGAAAGAAAGAAAGAAAGAAAGAAGACTGTGATGGACTGCACTGAAGGCCTCACTCTAATAGTACAGTACTTTGCAGCTGTATGTTTTCTAATAGGTGTTATTTTATAATGTTACTTTAGAATCTAGTCAAAGCCATTACAGCAGGACTAAGACTGCCCAGTAGAGTTACTATTGCCATTCGGGAAAATGCCAGGTTATATTTCACATACTTTGTATGTAAACTCATTGACCACTTTATTAGAAATGCCTGCCATATAGTTGTACAATTACAGACTTATTTGAGGAGTGGGTCATTCTCAGCACAGAAGTGATTCTGGCATGGTATTAGTGCACATTTGTGATAAAATGGTCATGAGGGGCAGGTAAATAGAAGATTAGTTTGGCAACATTTTGTTCCTGTGATGCAAGTCACAGTTTCAGATTCTTAGTTTTAGTTGTCTATATTATTTCAATGTCCATAATAACGCCTGTGTTAATATTTCTCCATTTACATTAAATAAAACACCTGTGTTGTTAAATAATACACCTTGTTATAAAACATTGGACATTGGATATTTTCTTTACTCTTGTGTCTTTTACTTCGTCTTTAATTCCAGCAAAAAGGCTTTTCAGTGTTACCTGTAAGCTGCATACTGTGTTGTCCACTGTAGCGCTATCCCATTAAACCTGGCATTTCTTTCTCTGAATGTATGAAGTCTACATGCAAGCCAATCAAAATCAGAAAGTTTAATATGCTTTTGTCACTGTTTTTACACTGTAGTACAAGGTACATAAAGTGCAGCTTGTAAGTAGCCTGATGTGATTCCTATCACACCCAATACAAATGTAAATATTTTAAATGCACAGTCATTGTTTCATTTCAGATCCAATGTACCAGAGTCAAGGCAACAAAATCTGCCACTTTCCAGTTACTTACAGACTACATTACAGTTTTTTTAAATATGAGCTGCACTGGGAAAGATCACTAAGATGATCAATCAACAGATTTCAAATATATTATCACGCAGAGAAACCACTGTGTTGGTTGAGGGGAACGCCTCAGTGCCTCTTACAAATGATAAACAATAATGCACAAGGGAAACAGGTTCTCTCAGACACTATTGATGATATTCATACCAAATAAATCACATCTATCAAGATAAAAGATGTTATTTAAATTTGCATTAAAAAAAAGTAAGCAAACCCATGCTTCTGCTACTCTATACACAATGGATAGTTTTGTTGCAATAATACCAAAGGCAACCATACATTATTGAAAATCTGACAGAAACCACATTTCCAGAGAAGAAACGGATTATTTTACATTTTATGTGTATTCAGGTGTACTTTCAAATTCATTCGAAAAGTCAGTTTATCTGGTTTAATGTATGAATCTTGTTGTGTTACAATTTTACCATTATATACAATGATATATACAGGCAAACAAGTTGAAGAGCAGTCAAGAATTTACAGTCACATGTGAAAGTCACATGAACATGTGAATGTCATTTGTAGTAATTGTGTGATATAATGATCACTGTTAAAGAAGATATTGATGAATACCTTTATGTAAACATGTGTTTCAGTTTATTAGTATGTTAGTTTTATAATCATTGTTAACACGAGTGAAGCATCTGTGTGACAGTATTTTGTATATCAAGACTCTGAAAGTTGAATATTTTCCTGCATGCCCTGAATTACAATGAATAAATTAAAGATAAAAAATGTCATGTAGGATATGACATTTTGTGACCTAAGTGTAGGTTCCTAAGTTTAATTATTCAGTTTGAGAAGAGATTGCTCACAGAGCCATGGTGGCTCTTTGAAGGGAATAATTTAAAGGACACCATTTAAAATCCCTTAAGTTGTTGGCCTATTTGCGAGACAGACTGCAATGATATCAACATTACATGGAAAACTTTTACAGTCTTGCCAGAAACAAAACAAGAGAAATAACTCTATTTGTAAACACAGAATCATCTTTTTTTGCTCATAAAGTAAATCGATTTTTGATGTGAATATTGAGCCGGGTATCTGGGCACTCCAATCATTGGATGAAGAAGGTGAAAGGCCAGTCAGTAGAAGGCTATGATTCTCTGGGGTCAGCACCAGGAGCTGTTTATCCTGTGCTGTGGCCCAGATGGGAAGTGTGTGAATAGTAATTGCCAAATTGAATAGTAATTGCCATAAATCATGATAGAAAAATTGATATCATCTAATCTAATACTCTACCCTAAATACACCAGTCAGCCATTACATTAAAATCAGACAGATATTGTTCAGGTCCCCCACATGGCACCAAAACAGCTCTGACCCTTTGAGGCATGGACTCCACAAATGATGGAATTTGTTGCCATGAGAGAGTGTGCTTGGTCAGCAACAATGTTTAGGTATGTGGTACGAGTCAAAGTAACATCCACAGGAACGCCAGGACTCAAGGTTTCTAAGCAGAACATTGTTAGTGCATCCTGGTGCCATCTCTTTCCCCGCTAAGAGATGTACAAACACTTGGCCGTCCACACGTTGCAAAAGAAAACGTGATTCATCAGACCAGGCCACCCTCTTTCATTTGTCCATTGTTAAGTTGTCATGCTCATGTAGCCATAGTATGCAGCAGTGGACAGGGTCAGATACGCAGCTGTGTGTTCTGACACCTTACCATCATAACCAGCAACTTTTTCAGTACTACAGTAGCTCCCCTGTGGGATCCGATCAGACAGGTTCACTTTCACACTCTTGGCTGTGGCCGGTACACCAGTTAACCTATCCTTCGACCACTTTTGGTAAGTACTTACCTCTGCATACTGGCTGATCCCAACAAGACCCAGCTGCACTGACTCAGATCAGAATCAGAATCAGAATCGCGTTTATTTTTGATTCCGCTCAGTGGTGTCTCTCAAGCACAAAAATATAAAATACAACAATATGTAAAGACACAATGAACAATATACTGAGCAATGAAATATACAGTAATATACAATCTACAATATGAATACGTAATATGGATTTATATTAATGAATATAAAGATAAATGTTTACAAATGTATATAAGTATTATTTGTACATATAATGTTTCATACTATTTATAAATGTAAAAATATGTGTGTGTGTGTGTATATATATATATATATATATATATATATATATACACACGTACACACACACACACACGCACACACACACACACACACACATATGTATATATATATAGGTAGATCACGTGGTCACCATATACGTCTATGCGGGGAAATAACCAAAAAAAACTAAAAAATACAAATAAACAAATAAATGATCATAAAAAAAAAAACAATAAATACATAAATTAAGGGACTTAGAGATTCTTGTCAAGATCAAGTTTCTCTACCAAGCTGCTCAGACTCAAAGCATTCTTGCTCTCCATC
>JBBIGA010000146.1:15848704-15883965 GCA_037576975.1 Alestes dentex
GTGTGTGTGTGTGTGTGTGTGTGTGTGTGTGTGTGTGTGTGTGTGTGTGTTTGTGTGTGTGTGTGTGTGTGTGTATGAACTGATTATGTATATTTTGTTGTTCATTTTACTGGCCTTAATAAGCAATATCTGCCAGTACTGCCAATGCCTTCTTCAGGTCAGATGCATGGATTATGAGTGACAGAAGAATATGAAGGATACTCTGATATGTGGGTGCCATTTTTTTATTGTATTTAAAGATCTTTCTGACTGGACCCACTTCCAATGAAGTGGCCACCTGGAGCACAGCCATGTGAGGTTAAATGGTGTTTTGCAATAAAGATGTTAAACCCATAGTTACTCCCCAGTATTTTTTAACTGTACCTGTCCCCAGTATTTTTTTAAGAACTACCAATCTTTTAGACTCAAACTAATGCTCAGTGAATATATCAGTTCTGACAGCACTTTACTTCTGGATTCAAATTTCGATGGTCTGGCTAATTGCAGTTTTAGAACATCATTGTCGAGAAGTTGAATAGACCAGATGTGCGGCCCAATGACTCGAGAGAAAAGCTCCCATCAGATTCCTTTCTCTTTATTTTATCCATTCTTTTTAAATATCAGTGATCAGATAGATATCCACAAGAAGTCTACTGAGTTGTGAGCTTGATTAGGAGTAAAACCTCAGTGCATCACTGAAGTTGTTTTTTGTTTTACACTCTGACAATTAATAGACCAAAGAGCACAGCTAAATGGAGATCAGTCAAGGTTAGGGAAAACTAAACAGGGTGAAAAAGCTGTTTCACTTAATTGAACAGAGGTTTGTACTACCCAGATAGCTGCACATGCAGTCATAAGACCTGCTGTAATATTTGAAAGGAGAGTCCTGTTCATTTCACCAGTGATGTTATACATACAATACTTTTGTGGTGAGTGTGAAGCTGATGCCCCTGCACTCGGAGGACTGTGGGTTTGAATCCCAGGACTGCTAGTGGCACTACTGAGGGACCCCCGAGGAAGGTACCGTACCCACACACTGCTCCCAGGGCGCCCTCTGTTGGTAGCAGCCCACTGCTTCACTTGATGAATGGGTTAAATGCAGAGAAAGAAGTTCACACTGTGTGCTGTGGTGTGTTTGCGTGTGACCACTTTTCTAAATACAGTGTGGTGTGTAACAAAGTGAAATATAAATAAATGTGAACATTGTTGAGTCAGATGTGTGGTTTGACAGTGAGTTACTTTGCAAGTCTTTGCTTTGTCAATGCATTCTTGCTTAGTAAAATATATTTCCTATTGACTCCTTCTTATGATTTATAAAATTCCTAGCCTTGTAATTCCAGGCCATAAGAGTATGGTAAGTTAAGTAGGTGTTAATTGTCTTTTCAACCATTTACACAATACACAGTGAAACAAAAACCTCATTCCTCAAGATCCATGGTGCAACATAAATGACAAAAAAACAGAAACAGCACAAGACTACATAAGTGCAAGCAGGACAGGACTACATTAAAAAAAAAAGCAAAAAGAGAGAGCAAAACTTGCCAAACATGAAGGCGAACAATACAATGTTACAGAACAGCATGCAGAGCCGCCAGAAAAGTGGTCACGGTACTTGTGTGAGTGAATACAGTGAATGTCAGATGCTGTATTATAGGTGCTGAGTAATTAAGTGTGCCAAAAATACAAAGACTGAGGTAGGAGTAACTATAAATATTTGTGCAAAAATAGAAATCAACAGTAGCAACAGGACTAAAATTGCCCAGTTCATCATAAATAAAGCTGGAGTATAAATTTTATGGTAGATGTCACTTTGTGTCCTGCTGCTAAGCATGTTTTTACCTCAGCTGGGCTGTACAGGTGCACTTAAACTAAATGACGTAGACCAATTACATGGCTTATTACCTTGTGTTGCATGTTAAACTTGAATTAACAAACACTATCATTGTAAACTGGATTGAACACAACATAAAACAATCAGTTCTGTTATTTAGAATTTACACATCTCTTGTAATTAATTTAAATTCATGTAAACATTACTCAGTTTGGGATCTTGTTTCTGTTTGTAGAGGCTGGAAGCAATAAAATACTTATCAAATATTAAATATTTCAGTAAATTCAGCTTTTTTTGAGTGCACAAAGTGCTGTCAAACAATAGCATGATGGGCCCCAGTATAGTATAGTATCTTTAATTGCTTCAATCCACGTTTTATCATTGCTACTTTCTTGGCTAAATTCCTCCATCATAGTTGAAACTGAGTCTCCTACAGCGAAGACAATCTCTCCCAGCCCAAGGTTCTAGGCTGCAAGGGAATTGATAAACCCCAAACAAATGATTTTGCCAGTTGAATGGGACAGAAGTGTTTGGCCTGTAAAGGGGTTGCACTGATTGCTTTGAAGTAGAAAGCCAGCTCGAATACGCACAGCAGAGTCACTTTGTCAGATCTGATGTGAAAGCCTGAGTTAAAGGGGAAACATGAGCCATCAGACTAAATGCCCTCTCTGCATAAATCATCTTCGAGTTGTGAGGTCTTCTGTGTCCCCCTAATGAAGTGCTTTGGCCTTGTTAACTCAGGGCTCTGATCAAATGCAGAGCATAGGGGACCTCTAATTACTGCAGTGAATAATTTCTCTGATAACTGGATGGATTCTGACACAAAAGAAGAGATGGCTGGGGTGGGCTGCAGAGCATTCATCATGGGCTTTATATGAGAATGAATCATTAAGTGCCGCTGAAGTGTTCATTAATGAATAGTTCAGTCATTTTGGGAAACTGTTCGCCCTAACCTGACTCCAATTAGACTGTGTCAGAGAAAAGTATCAGTTTACCAGTGTCACATTTCAAAGCATATCAAAGGCCTGAGCAATTTAAGTTGGCCAAGTCCACAGCATCCAAGATCTTTGGAGAGCTAAGTGAGTTTCAAGAAAATGATGAGTCTTTAAATCAAAGTTCACTTCACCATATTATATTCCCTGGACGTCTTAATGATGTCAATGAAATATATGAAACTCAATAAATGTGATTTATTTTGCCTTTCTGGCCTTCTCCATGCACTAGTCTTTCTGAAAGTACCATGCATTACCCACCCCACTTTCCCTTTGCCAGTAATTGGTTTGGCAAGGCCTAGAAGGCCAAGAGCCTTCACAGCCTGGCATTGTGCCAGAGAGACGGAGAGAGAGAAAGAGAAATAGGGGGGGAGAGAGAAAGAAAAAATAAGGCCATGACAAAACCTCAGACAGCAGATACCTCCTCACAGCACAGCTGAATATGAAAGCCAAAACAGGAGTACTTCTTTCCTCAGAGAAATACAGAGGCTAATTAACTTTGTTTTTCAGTTCCTAGTGATTATTCAGTAGATGACATGTTGATCTAAATTGCTTTTTCACTGATTGGCAAATATTGTTTGTATGTATTTACAACCCAGGTCATTTCTTAGCAAATACCAATGTTTTTCAAGCACAGGGCAAATATATATTAGGCACTACACATGTCATAAAATAGTGATCATGTCATGTACAACCTAAAACTCCAAAACAGACACACTTAAACTGACTATCTGGCAACTGTGACAATGAGTGAGAAGGAAAATGGGTGATTTTTTTTTTTTTTTTTCAGTTAAAAGTCAATTTAAAGAAAAATCTGCTTAAAACTAGACTGCACAGAATTATGATGAAACATTATGAAACAGCCTTCTCACGCTATGAGAGCACGATGCTGTCCGTCAGGAAGCATGACCAAGTGTTTGAGAGAATGTCTGATGGGTTGTTCATGTAATAAAATCACATGAGGCAACAAGATGACTTTTAATGCAATATTTTCCAACGAAAATCATCCAGTCCAGGGCTGAAGTCAGGAGGACACAAGCTAGAACTGAGAGAAGCCTTAAGGGACATTTCGCCTACTGGTGTCATTACTGTAGACTGTGAAACTGTGATCCAGATACACCTTATTTGGTACATTTTCAATGCCGGATTAGTAATATACCTAATATAGGTTGTGTCATACATAAGGACTTTGTATCTTTTGTAATGAATTTGACGAGACAAAATATCAAGACTATTTTGGAAAAATCTTTTTTAAAAAGTGTTCATGTGATGTCATGAAATTTGTATATCCATATGTTCAGCCCACTGTTGGCCATGCCTATTTACACTGAGGGTTAAAAGAGTGTGTTTCTGCCTGGAATCAGGGCAGCCAGAATGCTTTTAAAAATATCGGTGTTAAAAAAATATCGTAACAAATAGGTTTTTACCTCTTAGGGGTAAAGATGGTTTAGAAAATGGTCAGGTAAAACCGAACTGTAACTTTTTTCTAAGATAAACCACAGATCTTATAAGAGAATAAACTACAAGGTAAATATAAAATATGAGTAAAGGAATAAAGTAGGGAGTTTGAGTATACTTTGTCCAAAATATGCTATGACTAACCCTTTAATCATCAGCACTTACAGATGGCATGACATCAAGGGACTTTCCCCAGTTTGGAATTCTCAGAAACCTCAGAGAATTAATTAAATTTTGATTTTTCATCTAGCTCCGTCTAATGCCTGAATCTCAGGGAAATGTAGCCTAAGCCAGGGCACCAGCTGGTCTGAAATCAAAATGAGCGGCACACACACACACACTCACACACACACACACACACACACACACACACACACACACACACTCACACACATACATGCAAAGCAAGAGGACCTCCTCTCTGTTATAGAGATCTGTTATCCATGCTCCGTGCTCCGGCTCATGTGAGAGAGATGAACTCAGGCCTGTCAGTGCATACTTCTCACTCCCTCTCCCACAGTCTCTCATGTCTGAGCACGCTTTCAGAGATGTGTCAGTGCAGCTCTAAATGCACTGGGCAGGGTGACACGTGTCTACTTAACATGCACTGGGAGTAAAGAATGCCTTTACAGTCCCATGAATATTCAAGGCTGCTCCCAGCCTTATCACACCCACAGCCCAGCTCTCCACACACAGTGCAGGCAGCGCGGTTACACTTCCCCACATCACACACTTAACACTTTGATTTGCCCGAAAGCTTTAGAATTAAAATTTGGGGCCGCTTGAGACTACAGGAACTAAAAATAATGTATAGATATATTTTTATTGGTCCTTTAATCAAAAAAAAATACAAGTAAATGCTATCTAGTGTTTTCATATTATGTAAAAAAAAATAAATAAATACAAAAGCCCAAAATGGGGGGTATAAGGTTTTGCTCCAACAGCAACAATGTGATCATTCACAGTTTACCAGGGATAAATAGAACCTCTAAGGGTTAAACTAGTGCAAATAACTTGCATACATTCTTTTCACTCTAAGCAACAAAGGCACCTGTCATTCCAAATGCAAATTCCAGTCGTCTATATAAAATCTGTGTTGCCCTCTCTGCCATCAAATTCCCCACCCATAACATCCGTCGACAGGATTTTCACATTTCTTCAGGCTCCTAGTCTCAGATATTAAAAAGCCTCTCTTTTTTGCCCCAGCCATGACCTAATTTTTCTAATCAGAGGAAAACTGTGATTCAGCACTTCACAGGTACCATCCCAGAGGTTTCATTCTTTGATCGGATGAATAAAACATGTAGAAACAATAAAAGTGGGCAGCGCATTTTGCAATGTGTCTAATCAAATTGAATTTAGATCACTTGCTTTTCTCAGCCTGCTGTTAGTGTTGTGTCATGGAACACAGCTGAATTATTGAAGAGAGCTGGAAGATTCATGGGACAGCTCTGCTGTAAAGATGTTACTGCCAGCCAACAGTAAAAACAAGCCTCAAGAAATGAGTCTGAGAAAAGTCTGAAATTCATCTATACACAGAACCCGCATTACTGTAGGTTTCGAAAATGTCTCATATTCATAGAATCATACATTTAGAGATTGTGTAAAAGAGATTAGGCTGCTTGAATGGGCACTGCTCTCTTTACAGTCATTTTCAGCTTCATACCTTTTCAGCATTATTAGAAATGAGAGGTCCTTGTGGTATTACTTACCTACATGAAAAGGGGAAAATAATCATACACAGACTCTGTGTTTTGTCATTAGAATAATAGACAATCATTTACTGATATAATCAATATCGTGTTTGTGTTATGGTCGTGGAAATCACCAAAGAATGTGCAAAATGTTGCCTGTGTTACCATGTGATCGCTTATGGTAAGGACAGATGAGTTACATATGGCTGTTGAAAGAGAAACTACGGCAATATCTCTTCAACATCCCACCTTACAGCAACAGTTAAACTCATGTAGAAAGATCACAAACAAAGCTGTGTCCGAAAATACTCTGCAGAATCTATTCTGCTCAGGCAATCAATGCTCAGACAAATGTCAAACCTGAAAAACTGAACGGACTCCCCTTTCATGCATGTTGCACATGGCAGAGGCTATGGCTATTTCTGCAAACGCAGTCAGTACCTTTCAGACAAAATGCTTTGTGCAAAAAATTCAGCGCAGTCAATTTTCAACAATAGCCTGAGAGCAAAACAAAGGCAAGGTTTAGGATTTTAGTGACCGTAGACAGAGGAGATTTTTCCTAGGAACATTCATCACTAATTAAAGCAGGGCTATTGGCCTGATGATTTATGGCACCTGCAGGGCAAACACTCGCCACAATGATACTGCCAGTCACACAGGCTGGCCATGCTGACTCCGGGCTGTGTCTCGGTGCACTGAGCCCGGCAGCTGCTGTGCTCTGTGCGACTTCTAAACCGCTATCTATGGTCTATAAACGCTGCTCCCTCCTCATAATAAAGGGCACAACAGACAGTTCCGCTGCTGATAAAGAGCGAGGGCCTTTTCCTGCCGTTTTATCTGGTTCTAGTTCAACTGGAAATAAAGCTGCTACATTCACTATAATGGGTTTTAATTTCCCTATTCTGTTTTATTCTATTCAAATGAACAGCCGCATTAATGATGTAATAGCACTCAAAGAGATTAACAAATGATTGAATATTATCAGCGCCATTAGTCTCTGTCTGCCTTATTTCATAATAATTTGCTTTTCAAGATAAAGAGTCAAAGATAAGCTATACCTTTTGTCTACCATGGTGGTGGGGGAAATAATACAATATGCAAATAAGCCATGCAAAAACAGCCCATTAAGATTGCTCAAACGACATCAAGCTAATGTTATGCTGTTTAATTATACAGACGAAGCGTAGATTCAGTGCTGTTTTTTTTTTTGTTTTTTTTTTTTTAGAAATGAAATTAAATCAACGGAGCGGATTGGGCTAAGGAAATAAATCCTGTCTCCTGGCAAGCGTGCAGGCTGAGAGCAGAGATATATTTTTCAGAAGTGGAGGAACACAGCAGCAGCAGCAGCAGCACATGGTTTGCACCCTGCTTGCATGGTTCACAAGCTTTCACAGATGGATATGTGTCACTTTTTATGTGTGATGTTTTATCGCTCTGCATCTCTTTCAGGCAGCTCCTGTTGTTCTCCTGCTCTTTGGTAAGTGTGGTTTCTGTGCAGTAGAGCTGGGAAGCATGACTAAAATACATTATCAAAATGCTTCCCAAATATATCATGTTATCAGATATTTTCAATTGCATTAATAAGGTTCATGAACCTATGGTTCCAGGGCATGTGGATAGGTGCTAAAAGAAGGTCTTACAAAACTGTCATAGCTTATTTTGATTGGACTAATCTTCCCTTAAATATACCCCAAAGCATATCTTGTTACTGGCATAGCAGCAGGAATCTTGGTATTTTAAGTAACAGCATTGTACAATGGACAAAAAACCTCGCTAAAACTAAAAGTCAATATTGTGTAATATGCTAATATAGATGATACATACATCTAGCACTACTGTCTGTAGGACACTGAATTCAAATCAAGTAATAACTGCTGAAATGATGAAACCGTATTCTAAGAAGAGGTGTCTAAAACCAGTACAGGCAAGATACAAATTAGTTCTCCTACTCATTAAAAAAAGTATATATATTTCTTTTGACTCTTTCATGGTGTCGTGTTTTCTTCATTTCAGATTTAAATGTAATTGTGCCCCATTGTCTATACAGACAGCTGCAAAGAAGACTGCTACAGGATAACATGCAGGTATTCTTTATTGTAAGAATCCACATTAAGTCTTGGAACTATTCGGTGTCATTGTCTTTTGTAAACTCCCATTTTACCTTGCCTTACAATTCACAAAGGAAAACTTCCAAGCAAGTAGGACATGAAAAATTACTTGCTCGTTGCTTGAAGCTACATTACAATTAGGCAGTCTTAAAATGGAATCAGTAATGCACTACCATGCAGGTATATTTACCAGAAAAATGTACCCATTGTTCTGCAATGGGCCAATACAAAATTCCTAAATGACAAATAGCCTAAATAAAGAAAAAGCATACAGTTGTCATATAATCTCCCCTGAGAGACTGAAAATAGGCTCTTACTACCCTAACTTTAAACTTTTTAAACTTTTCAACCTTTGCCTACTCCATCTACACACTGGAACCTCCAGATCTTGACATCATTCTGCTCTGCATGTACTAAGAAATGACAAAAAAGCACAAGCCAATATTTAAAGGGTGTTTTCTTTTAGCAAAATATGCCTGTATGCACAATGACATTTATAATTTAGAATACGCATCTTTAACAGAATTTTCCACTTGTTTCAGCAGACAGGAGAGTAATTATATAAAAAGAAAATGGATGGACATTCCCTGAGGAGTGCTGCCGGGGAGCTAGAGTGCCGCTGGGGATCTGTGTTTATGGACTTGACAAGTCACAAATCGTAATGTTTTGGCTATAGATACTTTTGTAAAGAGATACAATGCAAGACCAGTTTTAAGTGTGTGTTCCTTCTTGATTCCTTCGTCAGTGGATTTTCTCTGCACATCCCTCGCTATTGTCAAAGTATTAATTGGAATCAAAATCGTGCTGTGAATTCTCTCGCTATGTCATCAAATACAAGAAGATTCTCAAAACATCCATTTTAATCGTTCACTGAGACTCATCAGTGAGGCCGATCAATATGATACTAACACTGTGCAAGCCCTGATGGTGCCAGGATATATCAATGGATAAGTGACGAGATTTTTCAGGCCGATGAAACCTTGAGGGTTTCAATCACTTTCATGGTTACACCAGGCCTTGAAGGATGTGTTAGGAATTCCTAGTGACAAAATAAGAAAAAGACATGCTTA
The DNA here is from genome assembly GCA_037576975.1 of Alestes dentex. Lineage (NCBI taxonomy): Eukaryota > Metazoa > Chordata > Actinopteri > Characiformes > Alestidae > Alestes > Alestes dentex. The sequence goes on from JBBIGA010000146.1 coordinate 15,857,837, forward strand.
TCCAAGACTCATGTGTAGTTTGTTCTCCCCCTTGGAATGTTAGCCTTCAGGGCTCTTTTCTAGAATCCTACTCACGTAGAGTTCTGCATGCCGTTTACTCTGACAGCTTTTTTCCCCCCAACATCAAAGGTGCTTTCATTAATGGTGCTAACCGGGTGCTTTGGCAGCCTATATGGGCTGACAGAACATTCTTTCTCAGAATTCCTCCGCTTTCACTAAAGAGCCCCGAACGTCTGCTCATCACGAACAATTCCTCATTGAAAATCTTTCATGGCTCTTTCAAATTCACCTTTAGTGTCTCGTTCTACAGGCGATGAAGGTGTCTTTGGAAAAAGTCATGATTCTATAACGAGCTTATGCTAACTCATTTAACAGTTCTGCCCTGCTGAGCCTATTTACAGGCAGCACAAAAGAGTGCCCAAAAGCACAGGGCCTAAAATCAGCAGGCCTGTCCTCAGCACTGGGTTCATTTGCTTCACACTGAATCAGGAGTGCTGCAACTTCAACTCAGCATGACAGCAGAAGCTCAGCAGGAGCTCACAATGCCAATAAAGGTTAACCAAACAACAAAACGCTCACCTATGAGTAATGTCTCATTTTGCCATTTAGGTCACATTAAATCAGAACACATGATGCATGCTAAACCATGGGCGATATATTTTTAAAACCTCTTTTCTTTCCACATTTGTAACACCCACTGAAAACTTGCGTGCAAAGGACCGGCTTGTGTAATCGCAGTCAATGCTTCTTTAATTTATACTGATATGCTCAGAATACGATCTCCTCCGTTTATAATGCATGGCCCAATTTGGTAATGATATGCAAGTTAATTATTAACTTTGGTTTTCTTTCTGTGCTCCAGCTCAGTGGCACACATTAGATGTGCATTAGGCACGGTTCGTTATGATGATATTTGCATGTGAAGTTACTGACTTTCTGTCCCACAGAGAGCGACATTCAGTCTAGCTGAGTGGTTGATAATGGCATGCAACATTTAAGCTGCTGCTTGTTTGTCATAAGTAAAACTCCCATTTAAATAAACAGACAAAATGTGCATAAACAAATTCCTGCATGTATGAACAGCAATATCAGCATGCATTCAAATTAGATTAACAACATTTAATCACCGTCATTATATATGAAATACATATAGCTGAGCTTTCCCTAGTGTATCATGAGCATTCTCATTCCTTTTAGAACACTGAAAAGCAGCTACAAGATTTTGATTAATTAGACAGAACCTGTAAATGACATTCTGTGTGAAGTAAATCCATATATTTGATAGTAACAAGCATCTTATTTGAGGACAGCTCATTACTGAATAGCAAGTACCCAACATATCTCAAAGCTAAATATCATGCAAAGGTCAGGCTGGATTTACTTGTCACCATCTCATTCCAAAATAAAAATGGAAAACCAACACGACGCAGTTTTCTTGCATTTTACTTTGTTCCTAGAAGTACTATACACTAACCTGCTATTAAAAACTCCTGACTCATGAAAGTATGGATTCTACATCAAGGTATGGACATTAGCAGCAGATCCTTAATTCTGGTAATTGCAAGGTATTTGCAAGGAATTTGGAGGCCATGTCAACACTCTTTACATTGTTCCTCAAACAATCTCTGAATATTTTTGTGGAGTGACAGTGCATATTATAAAGCTAAAAGAATCCACTGTCATTAGGGAATACCATTACCATGAAGGGGTGTACTTGGTGCGTAATACTGTTTAGGTCAGTGGGACAATGTTTCCCAGCAGAACATTGCCCAGAGCATCACACTGCCTCTGCCAGCTTGCCTTCTTCCCATGGTGCATTCTGGTGCTGTCTTTTCCCCAGATAAACAACACACACACACCAGGCTGTCCACACTATGCAAAAGAAAGTGTGATTCATCACACCATCTTCTATTGTTTCATCCCTTTCTCCAGTTGTGATCCTCGCGTGCCCATTGTAGGAGCTTTCAGCAATGGTCAGGGGTCAGCATGAGCTTTGGAGATTCTCTGACTGCCTACTAGCCAGCACAGTTTAGCCCTTGTCAGATCTCTGAACTTGCCCATTTTTCCCTTTTTCCAACACATCAGCTTCAAGAACTTACTGTTTGCATGCTGTTAAATACATCCAAACCCGAAGAGACACCATTGTAACAAGATAATCAATGTTATTCAGTTCTCAATTATTTTATTATGGCTGATCAGTGTATATACACTGACAAAACACTGCATTAGGTATACCTTATACAGTGCTTGGAAGGTGTTCCTTAAAAAGTGGCTCATGAGTATAGGTGGCTACATGAGTAAAATGGTCACCATGTGGGCAGGATGAATAGTCTTCTGCTTAACTAAAAACAAAACTCTTGGTCTCTTTGCCGTGTTAATGTCCATCTGCTCATGTTGCTTTGTGCTGAACTCAAACCTCTGGCTCAGCCCTCTGATTACACTGATGATTCCCAAAGCTCATACAGCCCCATATGTCCATCAGAGTGCCCCGTGCTTGCAGGCTTTAATAGGGGCAGCAAGCAGCTGGAGAAATGCTAAGTCACTAAGAGAGAGCTGGACAGTTCACAAACTCTGATTACAGCTGTTAGCGTGGTGGATAATAGGCTCGTAGTTATGCTACAAGGCTGGTGTTCTTCATGGTTTCATGAGCAGTTTTGTATAAGCAGCGCTGAAATTACTCAGTAACTACTGCTCTTACTCATTTTTGTTGTTTGTGTTGTTTCTGAAAGTACAGTTATATTGTAAATGGGCCAACTTATCATTAGCGTACTGGCTGCTGCACTGAGATATTCATTTTGTACTTGCCCACACACTTCTTACTGTTTTAAAAATGCCTCTAGCCGGTGTTGCTGTGTGCTATTTTCACATCTAAGATGTTTAGCTATTTTCTCGCTATTAAATTCATGGACTCGCCTGTTTCAAAATAGATCCATGGGATGTACTGCTGTTTGTTTTGTGTAAGTACTACCCCAATTAGCCATTACACTACACTAGGCCGCCATTACACCAGCCTAATATTGTGTACTTCACCTGTGTACTGGCAAAACAGCTCTGACCCATTTAGAGATGGACTCCACAGGACCTTTTGAAGGTGTCTTGTGGTATCTGGCACCAAAACATTAGCAGGAACTCTTTTGTCCATCACATCCCACAGATGCGTAATTGGACCTCAAGCTGTGATGCACAGTTTGTTCCTTGTCTAAGTGCTTAAGATTCTTACACCTGCCCGTTTTTCCTGCTTCCAACATTTCAGCTTCAAGAACTGACTGTTCATTTCCTGCCTAATATGTCCCACCCCTCTATAGGTGCCAGTATAACAACATGACTCATTGTTATTCACTTCACCAGTGGTTTAGCGTTGTGGCTGATTGGTGTATGTGGGCTTGTTTTTTTTTCCATGCTATAATGAAAGAAGACCAATAAATATTGTTCTTTTATTAATTACTGTAAATAGCAGTGCTGTCATGCTATATTATAGAACTGTTAGTAGCAGCATCTTGTCAGCACTTGACAAAGTGTTCTGGCCCACCTGATTATTCCATCTGGCACTGTCATAGCAGACAACAGCAGCACTTCTCACTAACTAGTGTTTTAGTGATTTAGACCATGAAACGCACAGATGTGAACAGACTGCGGCTATAAGTGCTAATTATGTGAGAGTGCGGGGAAGTGGCAATCATGTTATCAATCATTACAATATTTTCAGGTACATGGTTTAATGCAATTTGTTACACAATATAATTACAAACAAACAAGTCTAACATAATCATTACTGGGCTTGGCACCACAGTGGCTTATGCAAGCATATTATGGAAATTAAACTGTAGTTATTTTATGAGTTAATTAAAGAAAAAGCTATACTCATGCAGTGATGCCAAAAATACCTACACTAACTCTAGACAAACTTGCTATTCAGTGGGCATTGCTAATTTAACAAGTCAAACTATGATTTGTGGGCTCAAGCTCCAGCAGAAACATTTACCCACCTCAATCAATAAACCTTTATACACTGTTTACCACCAAATGACCAGTTAATCCACTCAATCAAGTGCCTCGGTGCTCAATTCATTAGAATGACATTACATTTGCGGCGCAAAGCAAATGAGATGCCGCAGCAGTCTTGAGCACAAAGCTCCGGGAAGGAGTATGATAAACATTTCATTAAGGAAGCCAAATGTCACAGAGAGGTCCTCAGTCAGAGCACGACAATACGGAAGAATTACATTCGCTGCTTATAAGGGGAGCTTGCAAACAGTGACTATCTCAGAATAGAGAGAGTCAATACGTCCTATAAGCGCACCAGGAAAACTTATGTAATGGCTGAATTTCAGGGGCTTCTTCTTCTCATTTTGTGTTCTGTGACTTAAGTCTACCATAATATGCCATCATTTTGAATGAAGTGAGAGGCAGTTAATTCAAAAAGCATTTTGTTATTAAGAAACCTAAATTATAAGAGCGCTCTTGATCAGATTACATTACATTAGCCATGCTAAGGCGACCTTATTAGGTGTCTTATTAGGTCTACCAGCTTCTCACTGCTGAAATTGACGGAGAAAATAGAAAGTAAGTAATTGAAAAAGACTTAGGGATGGAAGACTTATTCAGAATATGAATATGATTGAAAGAGAATGAGAGATTAATGTAGACTATAAACTAAAAGCAATACGAACGCTGTCCACTGGTAACACAGTCATTTTGAGGATAATTGTATTTGATTTCGGACACAGTAGCACTGACTGCTCATACTGAACATGTGTTCCACTGCATTTATAAACAGATAATGGAAATACAGTTGTTTATGTCTGATACTCCTAATAGCCTTGCAGGAAATTGTTCAGATTTATTAAACACTGTCCAAAGTTCAATTTACCCTTTATACAGGGGCACTGATGTAAAAGACAATGTACCAATCATAAAAGAGTGTGAGTCTTTCAGGGCTATTATCAGAATGGGAATGTACCTTTTATATATGTATAAAACAAAAAATAAGGCTTTGGGCCACTTACTATTCCTTCTGCTGTTCCTCTACTAGACAATTAGCATGAGCCCTGTGCCGGAAAGATGCTATTGTACTAAGGTCAAAATCACAAATGGAAATTTGATTGAATTTGCAAGCTTGCTGACATGGAGTAGTGCCAGATATATGGGTTCAACAGGCCAGATAAAAGGACATTGGTACAAATTTGAAGAGCATGCAGCCTCTGGATATCACCAGAAACCAATACCAATACTGGATGACACTTTAATTTAAAGAAGATTAAAGAAGAATAGATTCCATAACAGAAAAAGTCCCATGGATCTGGACCCGAAATATCTATGATAACCTACAAGAACCACGTTTGCTCAGGATTTAAATGCACATCATGCACAATTTCAGCTGGCTTAGCACTGAGGTGCTTGGGGATAGTGATCTCAATTATTATAATACCCCACTGTGCTTTCTGGCATCCAAATATCTCAAAAGGTACCTCTTAAAAAGAGAAGATGTATTCACACATTTGCCAAGTGTTATTCAATAGAGCTTTTTAAGGGTATTGCTTTTACAAAAAGAGGGTTCGTCATGTGTTCTTTAGTAAATGCAGGAGTAATTTATAGTGCCATGACAACTAAAAGAACACTTTGAATGTTTAAATTGTTCCTTTCATGGTTCTATGATAGACAAACTGCTGTTGATGGTTCTTTAAAGAACCTCTTGAAATGGTTCTGCATAACAACACTTAGAGTTCCGCTATTGTTACAATCAAAGGACCCCTTTTGCTGAACGTGTGTGGTTACATCATCTACTGAAACTGTCATCCATCAGCTTTAAGGTGTTGTTTTATAGTGATTCTGGATGCTTGGAATTTCTTTATTCATGTACATGTATTTACTTTATTTTGTGATGACTCACTCTTTACAACATTTGCAACCCAAACCAAGGTAAAAAAGAAAAAAAAAAAAAAAAAAAAGCAGAGGCTGATAAAAATATTTGATGACGTCTCTATCAATGCTGACAGACATAACTTTTTTAGATGCTTTTACCAGAAAACAAGCACAACTGTTTAATAAACTCTACACTTATTAAACTCTACCTATGGTTTTGCAAAACATAACTGAATAAATGCATGAAGAGTTTGGTATAGGTTGTTACATTAAAACTGTTTCGAATAAAGACCGGCAAGAAAGCTTTTGGTGCCCTCTAGTGGACACCTTTCAAAATCACACATGGACGTCCATCCTGGAAGAAAATTTTAACAAGAGGGCCTCAGTAAACTTAGACTGATATTCAATAAACCTACAACAAAGGCAGGTGCAAGTCAAATGCCATACTCTGGCACTACCCTACCTACACGCATACTACTACTTCTGTTTACATTATTATGCATTCATTTCATTATTTTAATTCTAAAATAGGCAACCTGCGAAACTTCTGATTGTTTCTTGTTTAGGCTCATTTGGGGTTCATATTGTTCATACTGTTACATTACTTGTTCATTACATCAGTTTATTGGCACCAGTGTTGGCTAACGAGAGCAGCAAGGCTGCTTAACAAGACTTTAACCAACAAGATCCACTCTGTGACAAAAGAATTTCCCTCGGAATAAATAAAGTTCTATTCAAGACAGTGACAGGGGGTTGATATGTTTTATGCACATCATGGCCGCATCTCGCGTACCGGACGGCCGTTCTGGACTTTTAGTTTATGAGAGATGCCCATGACGTGACGAATGTTTAGGCAACTCAAATTCCGGCCGGACGCAGGTCTCAAAAAGAGGACATGTCCAGGGAAAAGAGGACGTCTGGTCACCCTACCTAACTGTAACTGTATTATGTTATGTGCCATCTATACTATAACAGAAACTGCTGCAATAGACAATAACTGATCCTGCTTTTGCTAAGAATACACTTTACTCGTCATGAGTGATCAGGTCTGTACACGTAGGCATCTTACTTTTAGTCATCTCCATAGTGTCATTCTTTAATTCTCTCCCACTCTCTGGTGTCAGAAAAGGAAGGATTTATTCTCTCTTTGAGTTTTGGTTCCTCCCAAGGTTTCTTCCTCCAGCTTTAGGGAGTTTTCCTTGTCTCTGTCTGGTTTGCTCACTGCAGGCCCGAACCTGGATTCCAAAAGTGACTAGACTATCCAATCCTAGCTGCTTGAGAAAATGTATCACAAAGTGTTTGGTTCAGAGCAGCTAAAAAGAAAGCAGCATATCAGTAATGGCCTCAGGATATACACACATTTAAATAAAACTATTATACTGTGTTGAGCGTATTATAGCATGGACATATTGTTGTTACTATTATGCCACCCATCTCTGTATACTCCATATACTTATATGTCATCAGCACTGGCCTGTCATCATCTTCTTTGAGCATTTCTTGTGAGGCATGTGTGTGATTTTATGTATACAGGGATGGATGGGTGGCATAATGGTATCAACAATGTGTCTATAATAATACACTCAACACCAGTTTAATTGAAATGTAGTTTTTGTATGAACACATGCCAGAGATTAGCTAAGCGGTTTATTTCTGGTGATTCAGTGATCCAGTCAGACCCTCTGTGTTTACTTAATTACACCCGTCTGTTTAATACCCTATGGCAGTGCTGCTCTAAGAGCTGAGAGGTGTGGAAAAGCTTTTGCTGTTAAATGTTGCTTTAGCAGAAAGGGCTCTAGAGTTAAATACAGTCCACCCACTGATGTACTGTATTTAACACTAATCATCACAGCAAGGTGCACCCCAACTTCAAAGTTTCAGTCTTCCTGGAGTTCACAGCACTTCTGTGCCATCTGCTGTGGGCTGGAACCAAGACGGTAGCCTCGGTATTTCCAAAATCCTATAAATAGCAAGTTTCCTGTGCCACACTTTACTCAAACACAGCACCAATTCATGTACATCAGAGACAGGATATGAGGTAATTTCCTCCTGCCTAAGAAAACCTCAAAGCTGATTCTGTCTTCTGGAACATATGCTAATTTATTGCAACATGGACAAATGTCATGGCTGAAGATTGCAGTATAATAAAGGTTCTCTATTAGTCGCACCACTGTAAGTACCATGGAAGAGGATGGTAATAAGACAAAGACTGCATAGTTCTAGGTTGACATTTAGTTATATGTTGCTGACTTTTTATTCAGGGAGCAGAGGAATAGCTGTAATATTCTGTATCCTTTCTACTCAGAATAGTAGTTAAAGCAAATGTGTCCCCATCTTATTTCCCCACCTTTTGGGTTTCTCTGTTGACTCTGCCCGTTCCCTGTCTCAGTGTGTTCCGCACAGCAAAGGGTGCGTCACTCTGAGGAATGTGTGTCTCAGCACTGTGTGGAGAGTGTGGTTAGGACTGCTTTGGCGGGGTCCATATAGCAGTCCAGCTCTCAACGAAGATCTTCACTACTAGTGGATAAGCCAATGGTGGGGACTTATCGATAACCCATACAAACACAGGGGCAAGTCCCAGGCCTTCTGTTGTAGTGACTATAGCAACACCGTTGTTTTGTCGATTTAAATTATTATGATAATAGTTTTTCTTCTTCTTCAAATGGTACTTGTGTGTTAAACTTCCCCTGACTGATACTTATATGAAAACTGACTTTTGGTTTGCTACAAACACTGAACTTAAATATAAGAAAAAACCCACTGAAAGTGTTATGTAACCATTCATGTTTAGCCAACACCGGAAGTTCCCACAAAGAATTTACAATGATAATTTAGTGCACCGCAACTCATTCATTCAGCAGTGAAAGAAAAGACACATTACACAGATTACAACTAGGTTACAACTATGTGCAACACATTTCATATTATATTCTGACATGCAACTAGTGTCTTATCCTTTTTTTATGATGCCATTTCTTACTATTTAATGCGTTTATCTGGTATTATTAATTGGTGATTATAGCTACGTCCAAAACCATGTTCTACACTATTAATTCTGTACTAATAAATGCATTACTAATTGTTATGTGCCAGTCTGACAGGGGATGAAGCCCCCAGGGTAGGATGCCACCCTTTGTTGCTGACCATGGTTTGTGTACTGGCTATCAAGCATCAGTACTAACTTGCTGGTTATTTTGAACGCTATTTCTTCCTTTAAGTTATTATTGCAGGAATTGATGTCAAACTAATACTTGTAATCATAGTAGCGATTAAGTTACCATTAATATAATGAAAGTAATTATACTAAACTGACATTTGTACTTTATTGTTATTTGTCTTTTGGCAGAACATATTAAAATGAAGCGGAATCATTAGGTCATTCAATGATTCAGTTTCTTTTTTAAACGTTTTTTTTTTTTTCCAAACTCCAACACATCATTAGAGGGCTAAACACACTTGGAGATGATTGATAACTATCCAATCTGTTATGTCAGATGGGAAACATCATAGAAAGTGATGGGAGAGGGCCATTCTACACATGCGCTCTACGTGCATGTTGTACTTGTCTAACTGTATATGTTACAAATATGAACAAATGAAGAGTTGTTCTCTCTTGGACTGTGGGATTGCCGTGGCATTGCTGAGGATCAAACTTATCACATCCAGATAGTAGTTTTATACTTAATTAATAACACACTTTCTTAAAAATGCAGAGACATTATTAGAAACTGTGCAAAAGGACTAGGTACTGTAAAACCTAGACAATAAACTGATGCAAAACTGAGGTGAGCTCCTTACACCGGATAACAGGGTTTCTTCCCTTCATATAAAATAAAAATATTTTGTACAAATTCTTTACCCTAAACGAGTGTAGATTTGTGTATCATCACCCCGTACATGTTAAACTAATACACAGGTGTGATTTAACTTCAAAAAATGGAATTTGTTTTTACTGCAGGCATTTTTTTACTCTGTGAAGGTCCTTCCTTTCTTGTGAACCGTGCCTCCATGAATATATGATCACCTGGTCAACAGATTTCTAAATTTGTTTGGTTCTACAGATTATATAATATTTTGACTGATCAACATATTCCATGGTGATCATAATCCCTGGCAGCAGCATGCTTAGCTGTTGGTGTAGTGCACTAGTTAACATTGCTGTTCTCCAAACTGCAGACTTGGGATTGATTCTCTGTTTGGTGTTTTTCATTTACTCCAAGGTACACCAAGTCCTTGGGCAAGACTCGTAAGGGTACATTTGACTGTCTCTTTAACCTGAATCAACTGTTGGTCTCTCTAAAAGCGTCTGCCAATGTGTAAATGTATCATTCATGACGTGACAGTAAGAATGTGCAGAGTGGTCTTCAGTGCCTTTTTAAGAATGCTTTCCAGATCTGATGTGAATAAGCTGGGTGGAAGAAAGCAAGAGCAATAGATAGACATTTAAGTTATTCTGGCCATTATACTGAAATACAGTACATTTCTTTGTGGCCAAATGTTTAACATAAACAGGGCTGGTGAAAGCCTGTTTGCTTTGGCTTTTTTATGTGTTGGCTGGAGCACCTAACATTATAATTAAGGCTTTATTTACTAAAACTGGAGGGAAAGACTGCCAAGAAAGGTGGATAAGAGACAAGAAAGCATACAAAACATTCCGGACAGGAAGAAAAAGCCAGAAAGTAGAACAGCTAAGGGCTATGACTGACACGCTGAGAAACAGAGCCTGCTTTATGCAGCCTTGCCAACTTGTAGGAATTTTGGAGGCCCACTGCCACAGCCAGACAGCAGTCACAGTAACAAGTGGGTATTTTCATCCTTTTCTCATACTGCATGTCTTCAGTATCACAGAAATTGGTTTATTTCTATATACCACCCTTGGCGCAAAGAAATGAAAGAACAGGCGAGACGTTCAGTGATGTTCTGTTCGATCACTTTCACAGGGAAATGTCCTTCACATTCCATGTTGTACCAGCAAAAGATTAGTTCAACCCACAAGGTTGTGTTTATCAGAAGGTCTACATCTTCACACATTCCTCAATAGGTTGTTCATCCACGTTGAGTATGTGGGGAGCTCTGTTCACCATGGTCTCCTTTGTGACAGAAGCAGCCACCAGCCGTTAACAGATCTTTAGATGGTGCTTCCACGTGTCTGCTACAGATGGCATTAACAGACTAATGCCGTCTGAAAAGACAAGACATGACAACAAGAGAATGGGTTCTTTCTAACCCTCATGTTATGTTCAAATTTATTTGAACTCTTTATGCTTAGGGTCAGTTTGACCCCAGCAATTTAAACCCCAGAAAATGGTTGAAATTAAAGTTGCTACCAAGTTTATGTGTCAGGTACTTTATCTGTCTTTGTTGAATTCCTAAATAGTGCTTAAATAAAACATACATGTAATGTCCCCCCCGGTGCAGGAAATATCAAAGCTTTCATGGAAAAAATGCCCACTCCCCCCCAAGGTCATGTGAACTATCAGTGGTTCTCACACTCCTGCAGGTGTGATTATGTTTAGTTACAACCCTAAAGTTTTTGGAATATTTTAAAATTCCATGTTACATTGCACTCAATGTAACCAGCTAAAAACAGCCTGTGGTCAAATTGACCCCAAAGAACACAGATACATATAAAATGTGTACAGGACATTGAAAACATATCGTGTTTGTCCCCATTAAATTAAGAAAATCCATGTAATCTGAAGCAAAAAATGATGTTCCTTATTTATTTAGAGACATCAAACATTGAATGTGGTCAAACGGACCCCAAACATAACAGGAGGCTTAAGTATGAACTGGGTTAGGGAAAGCATTAACAAAAATACTGTCTTTCAATAAAGGTAAACATAATGCTACATAAAGTGTTCTCTTGCTTGGTTTTGATTAGTGCACTGGAAAAAGTTGTGCATTCATCATTGCCATGAATAAAATATAACAAAATGTTTATATTATTGGACACTTATTGCCAAATTACTGTATCCATGTGTATTTGAATCAAATAAATCCCGTATGTCATAAATAACTGGGGAAAGGGAAAGAACCGGTGCCTAGAATGGGGCCTACATAAAGCCTCTGTTCATTTGTCTGTAAGTACACCCCTCCTATTTGAGATTACAGTAAGACACTCCCCCTCTTCATTCCTTCTATCGACTGAAAAGCTTCAGTCAGTTCTGCAGAGGACTTCTCGCATTCCATCATTAAACATATCTCAAATAAAACAATGTCTGTACAGTTTTAAAGCCAAAACCAACAAAAAAAACCTTGAAGTTCTGAATCTCTACATGCTCCTCAGCTACTGGTGTTTAACGGCAGCCTGGCTGCAGTGGAATGCAGTTATGGCTGTTGTTTCTTAGCCTTATCTCTTCCCTCGCATTGCCTAATTGCTCTCAAAAACCTCTCTCCCTCTTAACGACAGAGAAAGAGAATATGCTCAGATGATTCTTTTTATTCATTATTTGACATTTGCTTCTTGACCATTTGCTTCACGTTCGAGATATTTTACATAACACTGTCGCTGTGCTCTTCTAAGCAAGAAACATATTCTCAGTAATAGTCTTAAAATGAGGTTATTCATTTTGGTAGTACTCACACCCACATGTGTAGTATGTAAATTCAGTCATGTTAAAGGCACTGCTTTATGTCATGATCTCAAAGACCAAAAAAATGCTACAGACTTGGCATACAGACTGCTGTTTGGTTCTCGTTGTACCAGTATGAGGAAAGAAAACACACTCCATTATATGAATTGTTGAGTAGCTTGAACACACACTCACACATATATATATTTAAAAAAAAGTACAAAAACGCACACACCATAAAATATATATATATGCTTTTGCGCAGCTGCTGAAGTTCCGACTTTAAATTACCGTAGAAAAAAACAACAAACCTGGAAGCCTGAGACGAGGGCATTAAACCCCCCTGCTTTAAGAGAAAAGAAAAGTTTTTTTTCCAGTCTCTAAAAGCCAGTTGTGTGCCACCTGGGGAAGGGCCTTTTTTCTCTCAGAGAGCAGCCACCTCCCTCCCCCCGTCCATCCATCGTCCTGAGCCTACGGTGGGCTGTTAAACCGCAGGCTGCCCGGTCCGGCACTTTTTGCAGGAGCCGTAGACGGCAGAGAGCAGATAGACAAAGGCAGTGAGGCAGGCGAACACAGACGCAGTGAGGTAGACGCCATACAGGCACAAGGGCTTGTAGTATTTCACATTGCAGAAAGAGTTCTTGTCTGTCTTGTAGATCATGATGCCAATCGCAGACAAATAAAGCAGCGTGGCAGCGATGTCATGCACCATGTTGGTTAACAGCCACCTTTCTCCGCCCACGACAGGGACCAGGTCCTGCTTGTTCAGCAGGGTGAGGAAGAAGAGGGCCAGCGTGAGGAGCCAGAAGAACACAGCCACAAACAGCACAAAGTGGACGGAGCCCTCATACTTGGTGGTAGCAATGGTGACCCAGAGACCGGCTCCCAGCAGGATTTGGAGGATCCGTACAATCCCAACGAAGCTCTTTACGAACTCCAGGTAATTCCTCCTCACCTGTGGCTGGGGGGACATCTCCTTGCTCTGGAGTTGGTCTCCTCTGTCTGTCTGTCTCTCTCTCTCTCTCTCTCTCTCTCTCTCTCCTGTTTAGGGTGGAGGCTATTTGCCACAAGCAGAAAAAAGACAACCACAGACCTCAGGAGAGGAAGAAAACAACGCTGGCAACTTCAAAAAGAGACAGCAGAGGAATTTGTGCGTGAAGAGGAAAGCACAGCACTGCTTGAGCACAGCCTCGAGGTTTTGAAATTAGTTTTCTGTGTTTCGTCCCTTCCGTTTCCTCTGTGGAAGCTGGAGAGCTTTGTCTCCCTCCCCTTCTTTTCCACCCAGCAGCTGGAAGAGGAAGCTCTGGGGGCAAGGGGCTGGCCTGAAACCCTAACCATCCCTCTGAGTCAGAGAGAGACACAGACAGAGAGAGAGAGAGAGAGAGAGAGAGAGAGAGAGAGATTACTGCTGACCAATAATGTGATCAGTTCAAAGCATCGGGGTAAATTTTACATTTAGCTTGAAGAGCCAACTCTTCAAAAAAATTGTGTGGAAGAACAAGGGGGGTGCACTGACGTCACTGAGTCAACTCTGTTGAAACGTGGCCATGCCAGAATCCCGCCTCATTACAACACGGACCCCCACTACCCCCATTCCCCCAGTCCCCCACCCCCACCCCTTGTATTTGCACTCCCATTTGTTTCTCCACGTTTAGTGAAAACATTACAGAGAAGGGAATGTGGATCACAGCCGAGGAGGTCCTCGAGTGACGTTACGCCCATGCGCGCGGCACGGGGGTCCCAGTCCTGTGCGTCTACACCCCATCTAGCAGGACTGGTCATTATTATCACGCGCTGAGCTGGTATTTTTCAGATACGTCATTGGTCCAAATTGCAGGCTTGTCCTGGGCGAGGCTGGTTGATGGAGAGACAGAAGGCGTTTCCACTCGTGTCGAGGCGGATTTAGATGCCTGGAGGCGATGTTATAAACCGAACGACTGCAATTGCCGCAATTACTCACGCAATATTGTGCTATTTGAGTGTGAACTACAAGCAATATTTATAATGGCCAATGATCTTCGTTTGACTGGTTTCGCAAGCATGATATAAACATTACAAACTTCACACTCGTAACACAAGCCTATTAATGCCACTTCATATGGCACATGTTTTATTCTGATATTTGGGCGATTTTGACTTTATGCACAGGAAGTCGCACTTAGGCGTTCATATAGAAATTCACTTCAGATTTATAACATACCCATAAATTAATAAAGGCAAATCTGTGACCAAAAACGATAAATCACAATGAAGCAGAACTTGACCCCCGTTTCATTGTTCAGATTTGTTTATTTATGTACACCAGTCAGTGCCATGACACAACATCAAAAACCCTGACAGGTGAAGTAAATCTCATCTCATCTCATGACTATCTCATGAGCGGTCAGTTCTTGAAGTTGATGGAAGCAGGAAAAATGGTGTAAGGATCTGAGCAACTTTGACAAGGGCCAAACAGTGATGACTAGAGAGCTGGATGAGAGCATCTCCAAAACATCAGGTCTTGTGGGGAGTTCCCAGTCTACAGTGGTCCATACCAACCAAAAGTGGTCCAAGGAAAGGCAACCGGCAAGAAGGTCATTGAGCCGTCAGAGTCATGTTCACTACCCAAAGCACCTAGTGTGAGCCTCAGAACTAGACCAAGGAGCAATGAAGTAAGGTGACCTGGTCTGATGAATCACAATTTCTTTTACATCATGTGAATGGCCAGGTATGTGTGTGTCACTTATCTGGGGCAGAGATGGCACCAGGCTCCACTATGGAAGAGGGCAAGTCGGTGGAGGCAGAGTGATCCTCTGGAAAATGTTCTGCTGGGAATCTTTGGGTCCTGGCATTCGTGTGTAATCTGCTCCCCAGGCGCTGTGTTCCTGGCTGCCCACTACTTCAATGCAGAGGAAGAATTTTGTGCTGTCCACACTGTGTATCGTGGTGGGTTCACGTATGACAGAATGGTCACTTTACTTTACACTTTACTTTACAAAATCACCCCCCCCACACACACACACACACACACACAAACCAACTACCTAAACATTGTTGCAAACCAGGCACATGCCAACGATGTTCCCTATTGGCAGTGGCCTCTTCAGGAGGATAATGTACACTGCAAAGAATTCCTGTTCAGGAATGGTTTAAGGCAAAGAGTGAAGGCATTTGACTTGACATTCAGATTCTCTCTGGTGTCTTGGTGCCAGAGATGCCAGCACACCTTCAGAGTCCATGCCTCAATGGGTCAGAGTTGTTTTTGTGTTACGAGGGGGATAAATAACACTGATTACTTTGAAAAGCTCATATATCAAGCAAATCCTGATCTCTTTGAGTGCAAGCCCAGTGAAATAAACATTGTACAAACCTGTCAATATGTTAAAATGACAACTCAGTCTGTAACTATGAACTGTTTCAAATAAGTCCTATCTGAAAGGTTAGTCATGTTTACCAAATAATTTATGCATTTTTGTTTGCACAATTATCACATTTTCAGTTACCTGAATGTTATTCTTGGTGTTACAGTGGTGGCTCCTCTACAAATTTAATGCTGATTCATGTCAGATGTCATTTCAGTCCTGTGAGCATGGCTATATTTTCTCTGAAAATAAATAATGTGAATGACAAATGCCTTGTACATTATGGTCTCATCATTTATTGAGATGACACTGATTACAAGAAAGCAGTCATTTTGTCATTTAGATCATCTGATACAACACATTATTCCAAATGTAAGCAGGAAATGAACTTTAAAGTGCATGATATTGACTTTAGTTTGGGTTTATTTACCATTACATTTAGCAAAATTTAGGGGACTATATAGGAATCAGAGTCATTTTACACAGTCATCCATTTCTCAAGATGCCAACTCGTTAATGGCCTCAAGAACAGATTTTGTTTGTTAAAAATTACATAAAATATTACAAATTAGATGAAAATCTTTATCAGTTATAGTCTAATGTCAAATGTACTAATGTTGAGTATTTAAGAGAGAGGGGAGAGCAAGGCACAAACTAATATGGGGTAAAATGTAACATGGATTTTTTTTTTTTTAAATATAGACAAACAAGGTCATGTAGCGTGTGGTTTTGGTCACTGTCATGTCATTTTCATACCACTAGAACGTGTATAATGAACAGAACTCGCCTTTATACATTTTGACTCACTTATCCACCCATTCTACTCCATTAACCCCCTAACAAGGTTCCCACCCATCCCTGCCAGGTCCCCACATAAGACAAGAAGACAAAATACAAAGACGGAAAGAAAGGAGATGAGGAAAAAGACAGTTATGAAATTTTGTTGTGTTACAAGCATCAAAAGCCAAACACACAGATAAACACAATTATTCATCAGGGGAAGCTGAGAGGTAGGATTAAAAAGTCCAGCTTTATTAATTATGCAATTATTAATCTTCCTCAAATACTTTTACATTGATAACAAAAAAAAAAAAAAGAAGTGTGTTAGGTTATGCCCTGCTATCTCCCAGGCCTTGACTCTGCAGAGAAAGACAGCCACTGCTTTAGGCATCCCACATTCTCTCCTTTTCAGAGTAGAATTCCCCAGTAACATTAGCTAGGCTGCTATGTAAATATGATTTGCATTATTGATGACATTGTCAAGTTCAGTGCTTGGCTGCAAATACTTTGCAATCAGTGATGATCCACAGAGATCACCAGACTCTGAGACTCTTTTCCTGTGGCCTTCTTAGAGTGGAAAGAATGCTGAGTCATTTGATTGACTTGGCCAGTTAAGACCACTCCACTTTTTGGCCCTGAATCTATTGCACCTTCATGCATCTGAGATTAGCTGCTATTCGGTGAAAAAGCACCCAGCTGAAACTTACTACTGAATCAATTTTTCTCAGTTCTCAGTTGCCGAAAATGTATGTGTTATTAACTGACCAAGTTATTTAACTGGTGCTTTTTACTACCTGAAGACTAACCTGCGACCAACAAATTCCTGAAACAAGAAGAACTTGACAAAGCATCACACTTCAGGCATTACTCGATTGCAAGGAATTTGCAAATCAAGTATTAAACTTTACAAGGAGTATGTGTGTAGCCTGTGGGGATAAAATCCCTGATTAATGATGCATGGTAGTTTAATTATGACATAACAGCTTAGCTAATGTGTCTGTTACATTGCCAGATATCATAAAAGAAGTGATTGTCTTTCTATGCTGTGTCCAGGACTACTCATGCCAATCTCATTCACATGACTTATATTTTTGCTTATTCCCTCAGTCTAACTATCAAGAAGGAATTTCATTATAATGGGAACAAGTGGGTTAAACAAGGATTACTGTTTACTGTGACATATGGAGTCATCAAAAAAGATCACCCTTCTGTTTCCACATACGGAAGTTAAAGTCTACCTGAAATTAAAATGGACTTGTTGGTTCATGTTCCTGGTCATCTTAAGCACAATTCATCATAGCATTCCAATTTAAAGACTTTTGTTGTCTTGTAATCTGTCTCATGATACAATATATTTGTGATTACATCAGCAGTGGGGAAAAATAATATTAACTCAATCTCGTTTTAATATTACTCTGAACTATCATTAAAACACTTAAGACCCTCCCTATTACCTTGTTTTACTCAGAAATGCCTGCAGAAAATTGTGTAATGATTTCTGCTGGCACCCTAGCCCAAATGCAGCATGTCTAGTCTCAGGCCTTAACCTATGTGCCTAGAAAGAATTTTGGTGAAAATTCAACCTGTGCAAGAACGATGCATTTTAGGGGAAGTGCCAACCTTCTGTCTGCATAGGATCAATAACTATACACGGGGCATCCTGAGAAGTAGGCTTGATGTTTGGAAAATAACTTTTTAATACTGTTCACCATATTATTATAAAGTACATACACATTTTGTGCATGTGGAGTGAAATGACCAAAATATATAAAGCATAGGCTATTCAACAAACAAACATCAATATAGATGAAAACATAACACTAAAATATTGCTGAGAAATTCATATAAATAACTGGGTCCATGCTCTTGGATGTGATTCCTCCACCAGCATCAATGCATGATAATGAAAGGGAAGTGTGTTTTTTGAATATATTTGCTCATATTTTATGTAAATACTGGCATATTACAAATATTATGACATTTGTGCATTCAGTATATTGAAGAGGTGGACACAGGTCAATTTTTAGAAACAAAAATGACAGTGTACATATTTTAATGTATTTTGAAGTATGACTTATATTTGTTACTGTTGTGTGAACATTTTTGTTTGTAACATACAAAAGTATTGGGACACACCTGTTTTTCAGGGTTTGGGCAAGGCCCCTAACTTCCAGTGAAGGGCAATCTGAATGCTTCACCATACCAAGACATTTTTGACAACGCCATGCTTCCAACTTTGTGGACACAGTTTGGGCAAGACTGTTTTCTATGTCAGCATGACTGTGTCCCAGTGCACAAAGCAAGCTCCACAAAGACATGGTTGGATGAGTTTGGTGTGGAAGAACTTGACTAGCCCGCACAGATCCCTGACCTCAACCCCATCCAACACCTTCGGGATGAACAGGAATGGAGATTGTGAGCCAGGCCTTCTCATCCAACATCAGTGCCTGACCTCATAAATGCTCTACAGAATGAATGGGCACAAATTCATACAGAAACACCTTGCAAGAAGGGTGGAAGCTGTTAGAGCTGGAAAGGGGGACCAACTCCATATTAAAGTCTATGTATTTGAATACAACGTCATTAAAGTACCATTTGGTGTAATGGTCAGGCGTCCCAATACTTTTGTCCATGTAGTGTACGTAAAAAAATGCTCGTCTGGATGCTAATGATAATGAAGAGCGCCTCTATGGGTAGTAGTGTGAGGTTACCGGATATGTTGTACTGCTGTTGCCTTCTCATGTTCTAATAGATGCACAGTTACGTAATAGACAGTGTTTGCGTCCCAAATTGTGTACTACCTCACTAAATAGTGTGTTAAATACCACTACATGGCCAAAAGAGGTGCATTCAGTAATGTAGTAAAGTATACAGTGTGTGATTTGGGACACAGCCTGACTAGATCCCGTCTTGTTTCACTTTGACAGCTGAAGCGGGCGGGGCATCGCTGCCTATTTCCGTTGTGATTGGTAGAAACGTAAGCGGGAGCAGACATCATGTCTGAGAGCAGCCAATCAGAGCACGAGAGAGGACACATCAGTTAGCCCTAGCAAAGGTCGACTGCCAGTGTGTGACTTTCTTCCTGGAGGAGAGAACAGTTACTTCAGCTTCTACAAATTATTATTGGTTACTGTGTTTCTCACAGATGGCTGCCTACAAATTAGTCCTGATTCGTCATGGGGAGAGCTGCTGGAACCAAGAAAACCGTTTCTGCGGCTGGTTCGACGCTGACCTTAGTGAGACAGGGATTCAGGAGGCAAAGAGAGGCGGACAGGCTCTAAAAGGTACGTGCATCCACGATCAACAATTTATACTACAGCGCACAGGTTTATATCTTAAGTAGTGTTAGTAATGGAAGGGATGCCTAATCCACGTTTGCAACACCATCACTTTAGGATTTAGAATATTTTAAACGATTTGCTGTGATCTTTCAGGGCAGTTTTGGACAAAGAATAAGAACTATTCCACTAAAGGAAAGGCCTTTTTAAACTAAAATAGACTAAATGAATCGCCACGAGTATTGATTTCCTGTAGGGAGGCGTGTTTTCCGTGCTCTAGCTGAGGCTCCGCCCCTTGGATGGTGCTCGATCTGTGTGGACCAATCAGGCTTCATCCGAGGGGCTTCGTCCCGCCTTCTCGTGACGCAAGGGGCTTGGCCGGCCTGCTGCGAACGTGCTGCGGGGAGCGTGATCTTTTCATGTGCCGAATGGCCTGCTACATGTGTCATAATGCCGTAACCCTCATGATCAGGGCCTGATCACTCTGCTTTTCATATTTAATCACTTAAAACATGAAGCTAGTGTTCAGTTATGAATGTATATTACAATCATAAGGGTTAGGGACTTACCCCTGCAATCAGAACGTTTGAATCCCAGGATTGCTAGTGGCACCTCTGAGGTACCCTTGAGCAATGTGTGACTATTAGTGGCCACTTTAACTTTTTAACTTTAGTGTTTAATTGTGAATGCATATTACAACTCATCTGCTGTGTATTTTTGTGTGTCTCTGCAGATGCTGGCTATGAGTTTGACATTTGCTACACTTCTGTTCTCAAGAGGGCCATTCGTACCTTATGGCTCGTTTTGGATAGTATCGACCAGATGTGGCTTCCAGTGCACAGGACCTGGAGGCTGAATGAGCGTCACTATGGAGGTCTGACCGGGTTAAATAAAGCCGAGACTGCTGCAAAGCACGGTGAGGCCCAGGTCAAGATATGGAGGCGCTCCTATGATATCCCACCTCCTCCCATGGAAGCAGAGCATGACTATTACAGTGTCATTAGCAAGGTGAGCCAGAATTTATGCAAAAGGGGGCGTTTCATTAATGATTTTTGTCACTGCCTTGATCATAATTATCCCTTTGTTGACCAATCTATAAGAGGATCATTGCACAACTACTGCAGAACAGAGCTGGTTACTGGTTAATAAGTGCTGTGGTTCAAAAGCCAAAGTTTAGCCGAGATGGTGTTCAGTTGTGTAAACAGACACACAGCCAAGTGTCACCAGATAAGGCTCAAGAACATCTCTGAAGAGTGTCATTTGTTCTTCCCGTAGGACCGGCGTTATGCGGACCTGAGCGAGGACCAGCTGCCCTCCTGCGAGAGCCTGAAGGACACCATTGCCCGTGCCCTGCCGTTCTGGAATGATGAGATTGTTCCTCAAATTAAACAGGGCAAGAGGGTGCTGATTGCTGCCCATGGTAACAGCCTGAGGGGTATTGTGAAGCATCTAGAAGGTGAGGCTGCTCTTTATTAAATGTGTCCGTTCAGTTCACCTCCTGCCCTTTGTTCTTCAGATATTGCTGATTATTTCTGGCAAAATTATGTATTGCATTTGATTATGCAAGTTAGTTCATATTCTTGCTTCAATCACCCTGTTTAGTTGAGCTAATCCAGTTTATTTTTGCTCATGAAGGTATGTCTGAGGAAGCCATTATGGAGCTTAACCTGCCTACTGGCATCCCCATACTTTACGAGCTGGACAAGAACTTGAAGCCCATCAAGCCAATGCAGTTCCTGGGAGATGAGGAGACCGTGCGGAAGGCCATGGAGGCTGTGGCAGCACAGGGCAAGGCCAAAAAGTAGAATCTCTCGCCTTAGACCAACTTTTACAAGGGGATTACTTGTCAGCACTGAACTGGTCTAAAAAAGAGCCAGCACTACTGATATCGCTCAACATCGGGATTCAGTGTGTTTGCATTTGTTTTGTATATTGTGTGTGTCAACGGTTATTTCTGTGTATCTAAAGAACATAGATATAAATAGTATTTATTGACCAAACCTGTATAGAGGGACCATGTAATTTGTCTTTGAAAAGTCATTCCTCAATCCCATTCATAATTAGTAATGGACCACAAAGTCTTCTAAAATGTCCAAAGTTGGTTTATGTAATGTGATGTTTAGTCTAAACTTCACATTCCCTTTCAGCAGAAACCCTCTTCAGTAAAGTTATTACTGTTATTCCTATTTTTGCACAAATCTGGTTAATTTGGACGGTGAACACCTGCTACTTAGTCCCCAGTATAGTTAATGATGGTTATATGCTACACTAGATGAACATGTGAGGCCATTATGGGTGCATTGCGAAGAAGTGTTTCACATAATGTCATGTTTATCTCTGTAAAACTGAACTGAGAAGATGAATAAAATCTTGAAACCCATGCAGTAATTCAAGAGACTTTTTTAAAGCTTTTTTCTATCAAATAATTTTAATGTCGGTTCAACAGCTGTCTGGCAAAGTCTGAATTAAGTTCAAAGTCTGAATTTTTTTTTTTTTTCCCCAGATACTCAGATCAATAGCATCAAGTACAAACCTCTATATTATGAGTTAAGAGTGTGATTTCTTGAATGTCAAAGCAACAACATGCCTTTTAAGGCCCTGATCGATATCTCTTAAAGATCTCATGTGGAGAACACCTTTATCCTCCACAAACTTCTGAAACAAATAAAGGCCACCCCCAACCCCAAAATAATGAGATTTTGTGGCTAAATAGACAATTCCATCCTCAGCGAGCAGTTTATGGAATACGCTGTGAAGAGAAGGGTAGTAGTCCGTATTGTAGATGGTCTCTGATGTAAAGATGATGTCATATTTAGGTGTGGGGTCTTTGGTTTCCATCAGTGAGAGAAAGGCAGTCCAGTCTCCTGAGAAAAAACTACAACAGTCTGCAGGTGAAGGATGTGAGGAATCCAAGGTTCTTCTCTTACACGGTGGGCTTTTGACTTTTTTTCCTTCATCCTCTTCCTCGCTCTCCTCCTCACAGTTGAGGGACACGTTTGGCATGGTTAACTGTTCTATCACAGTACTGTTGTAGTCCTGGAAGTGGACTTTGTTTGCTCCTCTCTTTAATGCAAGAATGCCAAGTAGTCCGGCTCCACATCCCAGGTCCAGGACTCTCTTCCCCAAGAACGTCAAGCCGTCATCATCAACATACTCCAGCAGATCATAGGTGCATTCCCAGATTTTTAGGCCCCCCTCATACACTCCAGTTATGAGGTCTGTGTTCTGGGCCACTGACTCTAACAGTATGTTTTCTCCATCATCCCGTTCAGGGGCTGTTTGTTCAAACACAGATTCATTAAGGTAATAGAGTGGCGGTAATGCACCTATAGTGACAGTCTCTGTGACTGAGTTATCAAGGTGGGAATGAAAATCTGGCTTGTGTCTGTGCTCTGTTGCTTCCTTCTGCTTCTTATGAACACACTTGATGGCCTCCTATAGGGAAACATAAAACATTCAACGGCACATAGTCTTTTGTACATATTCTAAAGCTAGACCTACAACAATATAACGAGTTACACTATATGGACAAACGTATTGGGACACCCCTGTTTTCAGGGTTTGGGCTAGGCCGCTTACTTCCAGTGAAGGGCAAACTTTATGCTTCACCATACCACGACATTTTAGACAACGCCATGCTTCCCACTTTGTGGACACAGTTTGGGGAAGAACC
Organism: Alestes dentex; assembly: GCA_037576975.1. Taxonomy (NCBI): domain Eukaryota; kingdom Metazoa; phylum Chordata; class Actinopteri; order Characiformes; family Alestidae; genus Alestes; species Alestes dentex. Next base: position 15,881,346 of record JBBIGA010000146.1, read on the forward strand.
TTCTTTATTCCAGCATGACTGTGCTCCAGTGCACAAAGCTAGGTATATAAAGACATGGTTGGAGGAGTTTGGTGTGGAAGAATTTGACTGGCCGGCAGAGCCCTGACCTCAACCCCATCCAACACCTTTGGGATGAACTGGAACGGAGCTGCAATGTCAATTAAACTCCCTGTATGTGTAATTGGTCAGGAGTCCCAATACTTTTGTCCATATAGTGTAGTCAACATCGGCCTATAGTGGACAGCCCAGTAACGTTAACCTATCATAAGAAGAATGCACAGGAAGAATAAACATAGCACCTACATTTCAGCAGCTATTAAAAACGGGCTGTTAATATTAGTATTATGTTTATTCGAGGGATGCTAACTGGCTTGCTACTTACAGCAGGCTTGCTCGGACTCTTCACATAATCTTGATTTTCCTCTTTTACTTCATCAACTCGGGCGTCGTCGCCACCGTTCTCGTTAGTCTGTAACGGAATATCGAAATTAAAACTGAATGCCATAACCGGACAGTACAGAAGACGGTTTAATCCTGGCACGTGTTGCTGTGCATGAACTTGACTACAACTACCAGAATGCTTTGTGGCAGCTTCACTACTTCCCCTGTTCAATGTGTAGCCATTGGCTTATTGTTATTGTTAATATTATATTAAAAACCTAAAATGATTGAACGAAGCTTGTGAAATTATAACCTGTTCTTTAAGATATTATATATTAGGGAATACTATGAGGCTATGAACTGTTTTCCTGTAATATTGCTCGTTTTATTTGATCGCGAACTTGAAAAAAGACTCAAATTCCCACAATTCCCCGCAGTTCCAACCCACGAACCTGCGCGTCGCCAGAGCAGTGAAAGACGCCAACAGGGCTGGAACCACTGGCTGAATTATGACTAATGTCCGCGATTAAATCCTCCTCCAGCACGATAATGACCTGAGTTTTGGCTATTGGCACTTCTGGCAGAAGAGGACAGTGAGGTGAGACAGCAAGAGGTAAAGAGAATGTCTGTCTGGCTGATATCTGGATCTGTAGTGGATCTAAAACAGACGAGGCTGTTTGATCATAGGTGGAGGTGAGATTAAGGATCGCAGTCCTGACTCGTCTTCAGACTGATCATTTATTCTAATACTAAAGAAACCTACTGGAACTTCACTAGTCCACATTGCAGACTGAATTGAAACAGGTTGTAGCGAGTGTGTGATGGATTGATAATGGTTATCACTATATTACCAAGCAACTGTGGTGCTTTTCACTTTTCCCTGTTACTCCTCACGCCCTGCGTGGAATGCAGAAGATCAGGATTGCCTTGCCAGTTCAGGGCAGATGCTGTAGTTTCATACACCGTCAGCTTTAGTTCAGGTTTTGGGTGGTCTTCTCAGACCATCACTGTAAAGACAATACATTCACTAAACAAAGGATAGTGTTGTGTATGAGAGAGAGTGTGTGTGTGTATGAATATATTAATATAGCTATGCAGTTATGAATAAGTAGAGTCAGTATGAAACAAATTAACATGCCCAGAATGTCCTTAACTATAGTGTATTCATTACTGACTGAAAATCGAAATGGCTTTTACATTGGCTTTCCCCATCATCAAGTAAAAGTGTGTCTGTTTGTGTGTGTGTATACGTGTGTTTGCGTGCATGCGCACTCGTGCGTGCTTCTGTTAATCTCTCATTCAGAAGGGAATTAGGAGCCCAGTGGCTTTTCATCGGGACAGTATGAAGCCTGTTTGCTGAAGATTAAACATCTGGCTAAACCCAGCAATCCAAAGAGACCAGTATTAACTGTCTGCCTCTTTACGTTGATATATTTTGTTTATTTTTCATTTGTTTTCCCTGATCTACCACACTTTATTGAGCAGTTGCTAATGAAGGACAGAGAATGTTGGTGAAGGATTTTAATCTGATAAATACATAAAATTTAAAAAATATGATTTCTTTCTTTTATGCTAAATACTGACATTTTATTCTTATAATGTTTGTTTAATCCCATATGCATTTTGCTCAGGTCATCACATTTACAAATTAAGTAAAACACCAATATTTCGCTCTAGAAAAAAAGGACTGCTAAATAATGCATCAGTGGTGTGTGAGGATGATCAGGTGGATGAGAATGTACCATGATATTGATTTCAGTCATTCTCTTTAGCTGTATCTGATCTGCTTAGATACATCAGATACTTCATCTTACTAATTGGCTTACGAGTTCAGGAAGAGGGCCACAGGCCACTGATCCTAATGCTTACTGTGCTGAGGTGTCCTGGTGTGGCATTAAGCAGAGTCTGGCTTTCAGTCCTTAGTGCACCTCACTCACTGATTGCTCACATTAAATGATAGCCAAGCAGTCTGTATGCTTAGGTATGTAAAAGCCTAAATTTACTGTTTTACTATTTGTACAAATCACAAATGTTCATTTTTATGACAGCAACAATGAATCTTCAGTCAGTAATGAATGCACAACAGTTGAGGCATGTTAATGTATTATACTGACTTACTATTTATTCATAAATGCAGAGCTATATTTACATATTTGTGTGTATTTATGTATGTATGTATGTATGTATGTATGTATGTATGTATATATATATATATATATATGTATATATATATATATGT